>ML805722.1:188480-207708 GCA_009831015.1 Picea engelmannii
TAGGGGGATCTAGCCTATATGAGACTCAACAATGCAAATGCAAGATTTCAATGCAAAGGCAAGCTCACTTCCCTAAGTCAACTAAGGCTAGTGCCTAAGGTTGGGTAAGGGGTCGACTAAGTTACAAGAGGAGATTAAAATTTACAAAGGATTACAATTAGATACAAAAGAATTACTTTACACAACAATTGAATTAGATACAAATGAATGATACAAATATCTATACAAAAGAATACTAAAGATACAACAACAATGTACAACTATTAACAAATGAAATAGGAAAACACTAACTAAACTAACTTGACTCGTTTGTGCAGGGAAATAAAAGATTACTCAAAGAAGATCACCACAACACAACAAGCCAACAACCCAAACAATGAAGTGCCTCCACAAGATGCGCAACTTCAAGGGGTGGTTCCAATGGCATCAACACACCAACACAAGCCCAAACAAGAAGTGCCTCCAAAGGATGCACAACTTCAAGGGGAACTAGTTAACCATCCACAAGAGCTCAATGAAAATGCATGTGACATAACTTAAGTGAGATGTTTGCATAAGTTAAAGAGCGTTAAACCATCAAAAGATTAAAAGATTATGCAAAGTTAAGGTGGATTAAGTTTTAGGATTTCTTAAGTTGATTAAGTTAAAGTGTGAATCCTAAAACTATGTGACTTCCCTAGAATTCTTCCCGCTTGTACCAAAAGAACTGTTGGGTGCTCAAGAAGTGAGGCAATCAAGGCCACACCCTAGCTCCACAGGTCAATCCGGGAACAAAAGTACTCCACAAGGGGGACACCTAGTGCCATGAGACCATCCCTGATCTAGCACCCCCTGATTCTTCCTTAGGTTTATTTTTTGATGGCAAAGTTGAAACAGTTGAAGGTGATCTAATTAACTAGATAAGTTGAAGCCTTAAGAATTATTAAGGTAAATTGCCTCTTAAAGATTATGTTGAGTTAAATTAAGAGATTGCAAGTAAAGTGAAATAGATTGCTTAAGCTTGAAAAAGATTTAAGTGATTTAAACTTGAAAACAAAGTAAGTACTTGAAAATAAAGTTATGCTTGAAAAACACAAGTAAAGTTACTATGCCTCCACGGCTTAAGCAATGAAAATGAAATAGCTTCTAAGATCCTAAGATATACACAAGCATTAAACCACAACTAAGTTCCTAGCCTTACGATATAGGATGGTTGGATTTGCCAAACTCTTTCCTAGGTGTAGCCAAACAATAAAAATAAAACACAGAAAATTAAATTAGCTTGAGAAAAGAAAGCCCTTGGGACTCCCTTGGGCTTGATTTCAAAGAGAATGAGAGAGAGAAAGAAGTGGGTATTTGTAACCCCAACTTGGGACGAGTTTGCTTGACTTTAGATGCCCCAAAATGGGATGTTCCTCCACGTTTCTGTTACGAATCTGTCAAAAACCAACAAATAAAACTTGTTGGAAAAACTGCAAAAATCACTAAAAATATGCAGAAAATTTTTGTTAGCGTAAACCAGAAATTTTAAATGTAAAATTAGCAGTATATATATTTGTTTTTGGTCTACTTCAGAACACAAATCCACCCATATATAGAAGAATATGAAAAGAAAATCATAACAGAAAATACAAGAGGTTTTAAGTGGGTGAAAACGAAAATTTCCAGATCTGAAATCTTCACTCCAAACCCTTAGGTAACCTGCAAATCTTATGAAAAAAGCTACAAAAACAGAGAGGAGGTGAGTAGATCTAGATGGTAAAACAAAATACTTTGTAATACCCAAATAAATACTTCGCTAGATCTATGATAATACTACCACAAATCTATCCAAGCAAAATACTTTGCTTGGAGTTCCTACTCTAGATCTATAAGTTCAGCATACACAAGAAAATAAACAAGAACAAGATCACCTCATTAAGCAATATGGCACCAAGAAGACTATTCACACCATGTATCCTCCAAAGTTTTCTGTATTAGAAGCAAGCTAGGACAAATATGTGCCCAAGCTTGAGAAAAGAAAGAGAGAGCAAGAAGAATGAGAGAGAAGAGTGGGAGAGTAAGGAGAGGAGAGGAGAGAAATGGGTAGAGTAACCATGCACTATGAGATCATGTGTGAAATGAGGGAGGAGAGACTCTTATTTATACTTGAGAGCCAAGAGTGACCCCTCTTGGATGAGTTACAAGTGTCACACATCCAAGAGAAATAGACAAAGTCAAGGAAGAGTCACTTTTAGGGTTTTGTTAAGTTAGGGTTTTGAAAATGAGTTGGAGTGAGTTGGCAAGGCTTTGACAAGTCAAATGATGAGTTGTAGGGTCTAGGGAAGTGCACCAAGGGATATAATAAGTCTCATATTAATTATTTTATTATTTTTTTACTTTTTGGAGACTTTCTAAAAGGGGGGCACACCTCTCTAGGGAAAGTGACGTTTTTGCTTAATGGCTAGGTGAGGGGATGAGGTGAGGGTTGGAAAAGGTTAGGAATGGGTTAGGAAAATGTTTGGGTAATTTCTCCCACTCTTTCTCCACTTAATTTGCTCAAATTACAAAAATTTGACAAGTTTGACTTTGTCAATTCCAGTAATTAAATTGTTGTGTTAGACTAATTGAGACTCCTCATGGACAAACACCTAGCAAAACTTGTCCAATTGAGCTGAAACTTTCTCCAAGGGTGTAGGGGTTCTTATTCCATTTCTTTTGAGTACAAATACCCCTATCAAAATCCCAAGGATCTAGTTTTTACAATTTTTATCAAAAATTAATTAAAATTACCATTAAATGGGTAATTTTAAAAAATTAAAAAAAAAAACTACTTAGACTTGACGGAATTCCGCAAAACTCTAGGAGATGTCTAGCATGGTCATTTACAATATTCCTAGACACTAGCTACCATAGGGCTCGACCATTAGAGCGCCTTTCACCACTTTGGAGGATTATTGTGGGAGTGAAAAACTCAAGGGAAATTAATAAGGCTGGTTAAGCCAAATTAATAACCCGAGGAAAAAAACACTCGATGAAAGGAACTCCTCTAATGATAAAGTCCTAGGAAACCGACCTAAACTATGATCCATGCAGACCCATTACATTATATTCCCACACAGGGGAGCGGAAATTCCAATTACAAAAACACGTGTTGAAGCCAAAATTTCCTTGTAGAACCAGCGAGTCTTCAAACTAGTAGCACCATCAAGTACATATCATCATGGCACATGGAGTTGACCCCCTAGTTGAAATAGGTAGTCAACAGGTTGTGCACCACCTGTGGTTCTTGAAACAAAAAATGATGAGGCTATTGAGGGCATTGAGGAAGGTGAGGCTGACGAAAAGCTGTCACTTCTTGTCCCCCTGGATCTTGCAACTTCTCCCATTGAAAGCTCAATTCTCACATTCCTTCTCATCTCTCTTTTTACCCATATCCTTAAGTGATTTATTGGAAATATGAATGATTTACGGAGTTGCAGCTAAACAAATTGCCACTTCATGCCCCGAAATTTGTGCAAGGTGGTATTTCAACCTACTGATTCCCCCTGTCATTTCCTTCCTACAACTTGCAATTCAACTTTTGTCGATTATTCCCATCAGCAGGATCACCATATTCCCACATAGGGTCCAAAGTTTTTGGCATTTTCAAAAAAACAATGATTAAACCCAGGGGAAAAAATAGAAATCAAGATTCAAAATACAAGAATGTTGCAGATAAAAATTAAAAAGAAAAACAGATCTAAATAAATGGTAGATCTGCCACTAAAAATTGACAAGAAGAGGGATAATTGATGGGCATTGCAAAACTAATCAAAAATCTCAAAACACTAAAAAAAACCATGTTGACATTATCACATACCTACAAATACAGAACAGCTGATGGGAATCAATCCCCACTCCACAATAAACGGTTGATGGCAAATGAAAACAATCTTTCTGGTAATTAGCTCAAAGAAAAATGGCGGAGACCTCCTTTGCTATCAAGCCCCTTCACTCTGTTTTTAAAATTAGTTAAAAAAAAAAAAGTAAATTTTCTGGTTATAAAACGAGTTGTCTGCAGCATCAACAATATTTTCCATCGACTCGCAACTTTTTCTAGAAAATCATGATTTTTTCAAAATTATCACAATATTTTCTTGGCAGAAAACATCGCAATTTTTTAAGCTGATATCAGCACCAGCTTACACACATCATTTTATATTGCAATGTCCGCAATAATATCACGATGTTTGCAACACTGCTAAGGAGGTGGCAACCGATTCCAAGGTGCAAATTGGAGGACGACATAAACAGATGGGACTGATTTAATTTATGAAAACTACACCCTAAGGTGCTGGAAATGCATTTGGGCATCTCAGAAATGTTTCCTTGCACGAAAAACCTCTAAAACATGGCTAAAATGTTTCATTGGCATCTCAGATTTTTGAAATGTTGCATCAGCCATTTCAACTAGAATTTTGGTCATCTCAATGAGAATTTTGGCCATTTGGCCAGCATATCAGTTGATTCAGCCAGCTCCCTATCACTAAAATAAAAATAACCAAATAAAAAGGTTTAAATTAAAAAATTAAAAATCTAATAATTAAAAAAATAGAGAATGTTCATTTACTAATTTTATGAAAAAACAAATGTTAATTCACTAATTTTATGAAAAAAGAATGCTAACTCAAATTTCGTAAAACTCAAGATATAAATAGGGGGCTTAAGCCTCTCTTGAAAGAAAGAAAGAAAATGATTTTAACGTCCACGAGGCTAACAATAGCCTATGGGACAGACCGCCTCACACACTGATTTCTGCAGTTCAGCCATTTTCCTGTTCAACTTGATGATAACTATTTTTTTGGCAATATTTCCAAATTTGAATTTCATTAATGGTATTCTAAAATTTTTATGACTTATTTTCTTTTTCATATACATACATACATGTGTGTGTGTGTCAATTTTGTCATCCCTGTAGAATTCACACTTTGCAACAAGCTTGCAAGGGAATTTAGGGTTTAAAGTTTAACACGCTCCAATAGGGAATAGATTTTCTTTAGAAGGTTGGGAAAGCCTTCTAAGGGCAGGGCTTGTCATTGGAAGAATTAGTAGGAGGTTTACCTAGTGTGGTAAGGTGGGATTGTGTTTTCCAATCAACTGGAGGAACGGAAGAAGCTCCCCCGTTTCGCCCTCCAAGGAAAAAGGTTTTCTAGATCAAATCATTGTTGATGTATTTAGCATCGAACATATACTTCCACATAGGCTCGGTGTCTAGCAGGTGGAAGTCCTCCTTGTAACCTCTCAGAACCTTAGAAAGTTCACTTTATGAGTCAATTATTAAAGAGGATGACCTTTTAGATTAATGTGATATTAATTAAGTTAGATGCCTAAGTTATTTCGCATTATGAACTTAAGTGAGTTGATTAAATCTTATCCATTAGATCTAAAGTGAACGTGAGATTAGATCTCAGTGGTTGATCACTTTGGAGAAGATCTAGGGTTTTGGATTTAGGGTTAACTCATTGTAATAAAAAGCATCCTAGGTGAGAGAATGAGACACACACACACAGTGAGGAGATCTCATTGGATGGGTGAAGAGCAATTCATCCAAGTGTGAGTGGGTAGGGCTGAAGAAAGGTGCAAAGGGGTAGCAAGGGACATAGCAACCAGGTGGGCCAGGCTATTGACGCATTGTATTCCTTTGATGGGCCATTCGCCCAGGACGAGAGACTAGGATTTTATCTAATAAAATCAAACTCAGATCTGGTTGTCCCTTCGGGGTTTTTCCATGGGTATTTACCCGAAAATCTCATGTGCAAATGTGTTTTGTTTCTGATTTTGCTTCTGCTGAATTTTAATGGTTAAGTGACCTAGATGTGCTATTATTCAGTAAATGTGTTTTGCTTGGAATTAATGATCAGGTGCTAGGTTTACAAATATTAACATGGTATCAGAGTCGAGACTCTGAAAGGCGAAACCAGGTGCACAAGATCGAGTTATTCTGCAGTGGAAAAAAATTCAATTGTTGTCTGCGGGAAATAAATTAGAAAATTAAAAAAAGTGACCGTACAAGTCGTATGTGCGGTCGTACATCCGCAGAGCTTAGTGGAATACCCGACGGCCTAAGTCACATGACACGTCCAAACCCCCCGCCATGTCACATATCCAACGTGTCGAACACAATTCGACCTAATTCGTGTCCGGCACTTGTTTAGAACGTGTCCTAAAAACAAGACATGTGTCTTGCTCATAAAAGGACCCTGGCTCATGTTTTTGTTGAATTTTAAATGCTCAACTAGTTTACAACTACAGTAAACAATCAAGACCTCAAGAAGAATAACCAAGCACAGATAACACAAAAAAAAATGGGTTTGCTTGTTTAACCATAGGTAATGCTCTTTCATTACCACCCAACCATAGGCATCTTCAAGTGCCACCCCCGAGCTGAGCAGGAGACCTGCTACAAAATGATATCCAAGAGAAAGTCACCCAAACACAGAGATATATGTTGTTACAGATGTGCCCAATCTGTTGTCTCAGAAATGCCTCATATCAGGCCGAATTTTGCTACCTCAGACTAGTACTCCTGCGGTTGCCTCAGATGTGTTAGGAGGGCAAGTTTTTGTGTGTCCAAAAATGAGGATAGGGTGCACTTATATATATGGGTCCAATATAATGCGGGGAAGTGTCTTTTCACATAGGGTCGACTTGTACAAATTGCATACAAGCTAATTTATAACATAATATAAATTATTCTTTACTCAATAAGCTGACTTGTACCCTTATCTCTCAACGCAAGTGATTTGGGGTTTTCTCTTCTCAAGATATCATTCGTAGGAGGTCTCTTGGAGGTGAATACCTCTCGCAGCTACCAAAAACATCAACAGTTTTCTCATGCAAGTTGCAACATAAGAGTTCAACATAAACTCTTATGTTGAACTCTTCTCTGTGTCATCGTGTCAAGTGACTTAGTGGTGTATGTGCACACCAACATCTATCTTATATGTAGGCACTGGGCAGAGAGAAGAATGGTTGAAGGGAAAGACAAATATGTGGGATGTGTTTCCTGATAATATGGGTTTGGACAACAGTGTTGAGTTGGAAATTTCATCATTTATGTTAGTAAGTTAGTAACTTAGTAGTTACTAAGTTAGTACTGGTTGTATGATTGAATTTATATCATCATCATGTCAATGTCCATGTCGGATACTCGTATTTCCATTTCCTCCATGTCTTGTGTCCCCATGTCAGGTGACTTAGTCGATGGCTGAGAAAAGACTACAGGAATAGCAGATCGGGTTGTGCAGAGGCTGAGAGTCGTTGGGTTGTGGTCGTGGAGAAGAGGTTGATGCCAAAAGTGACGGCTGAGTGGGGCAGAATTCGACTGAGGAGGTAGAAGCAAGATGCAAGTTGGGCACGTGAGGCCGAGAGGTGACTTCAAGGGCCTATAGAGGACGCGGGTTTGGGTGAGTGCAGAATCGAGCTGAGGCAATAGCCACTAGAACAACAGTCGCACAGATCGTTGGGATTGGGCGGCAGGAGTCGCCAAGGAGCAATCATGTCAGCAGGTGCAGCAGAAGGACATGGAAGTCATCAGAGTTTAGCAGCCAAGGAAGAGCTGGAGAATTACGGCTCAACGGCTGGGAATTAGCGTGAGAAGAGGCAGTTGGACAGAGGTTATGTCTGGTGGCTAGGAGAGATGAACATAGACAGCAGTGTGGAGCGACTGCAAACATGGAGAGAGTCGTCGCAGCCGCCAAACCAACAGATCAACCGCCAGCCAGGCCAGCAAGACAGGCCAACAAGCCGCAAAGGGTCGTCGAGCTTCCCAACAGAGGCCACAAGTGCCTCGGGCAACAGGAAAAATTGTCAAGCAGCAAGCTGAGATAGTCAGGGAGTGCCCAGGAAGGGCTAGGGAAACCCAAAAAATACATGGGCAGCAGCAAAAGGTTACGAGCAACCCCGGGTAGTTTTGGGCAGTGGGCAGCGAATCCAAGCAGCAGGCACCTGATTTTGAGTTTTTCAACAGGTTGCAGAGATGGTCGCATTCGGTTTGTGGTTTGAGGATAGATTGGACGGGGTGTCCAACTATAGTCCATGGAAGGAGAGGATCATGTTGGTGTTGATGGACAACAACATTTGGGAGTTTGTCAACTCCATCGTGGTCCCACCAACGGATCCAAAAGATCTGGTCGCCCATAAGCTAAAGGATGTGAAAGCCAGAACAATTATCCTAAACGAAGTGAAGGATCAACTGATCCCTCATTTATCAGGAAAGACAACTGCGAGGGACATGTGGGAGGCCCAGAGCTTGTTTCAAAGTAAGAATGAAAATCGCAAAATGGTGCTAAGAGAGAAGCTCAGAGACACAAAGATGACAGGATCAAATACAATGACGACTTATCTCACCCAGATCAAACAAATTTGAGATGAACTAGTAGCAATAGGGGAGATTGTAGATGATTTAAAGTTGGTGAGGACGGCACTCAAAGGCTTCAAGAAGGAATGGACACCATTCATCAAAGGGATCATGGCACGTGAGAAGCTCCCTGATTGGTCAAGATTGTGAGATGACCTCATTCAGGAGGAACTTCAGGATGAAGAGCAAAATGGAGGCAGGCACAAGAATAATGATGAGAACCTTGCTCTTGCCAACCAGGAAAAGAAGGGCAAGTTCAAGAAGTTTGTCAATGGAGAGTCTACCGGCAAGGACATAAGAAAATTCAAGTGTTATGCATGTCACTAGTTTGGGCACTATGCAGGTCAATGTCCGAACAAGAAGGGTGGAAACGAGACGCAACCAGAGTTAGTTGCATCAGCAAAGGCTCAAGATCACCAAGAAGTTTGAACAGATAGAGTTATTACTTGTTTCCCATACTTCTTTAGGCACCATATCAACTGGTGCATGGTTGATAGATAGTGGAGCTACATGTCATATGACAGGAGCACAGGAGTTATTCGAGAGCTTCACAGAGTCTAACTCAGATAAGTATGTGGAACTTGGTATTGGGACCAAGCATGCAGTGAATGGATCTGGAATAGTACCATTCTGGATGGAGTCAAGGGGTGTGTTGAGAGTAACGAATGTGCTATGGGTGCCAAAACTCGGGAGTGCTCTCTCAGTCTCGAGGATTGAGAAGAAGGGCTTTGACATATTATTCCAGGATGGACAGGCGTTGATCAATCCTAGAGGATCTAGCTCAGACACAGTAGTTGTTTTTGGAGTTAAAGAGAGCAACATGTATAAGCTAAAGGGCAAGCCTATGCGAGTTATGGCAACCAACACAGTGGCAGAGAACAAGGAGCAAGTAGCTCCGAAGGTTGAGCAACTCAGAGGGAGTCATCCTTCAGGTTCAGGTGGGAAGAAGCAGCCTTCCAAGTCTGTCCAGAAAAACTCATGGTACGAGATGACCATGCAGAATGCTCAGGATCAAGAGGCTTTTAGGAGCATGATCAGAGGAAAGTCTTCAAAGCAAGGTCTGAGCGAGATGGAAGAGATCGCTTTCGTGTCAGAGGGAGTAGACAATCAAGTGGATTGGAGAGATGGCTTAGTAGCAGATCTGATAGCGAAGATAGAGCCATATCCAAGTGGTAGAAGTACCTTCCTCGCTAAGAGGGCGTGTTGATGTATTTAGCATCAGAAAGGTACTTCCACATAGGCTCGGTGTCTAGCAGGTGGAAGTCGTCCTTGTAACCTCTCGTAACCTTAGGAAGTTCACTTTATGAGTCAATTATTAAAGTGAATGACCTTTTAGATTAATGTGAAATTAATTAAGTTAGATGTCGAGTTATTTCGCATTATTAACTTAAGTGAGTTGATTAAATCCTAGCTATTAGATCTAAAGTGAACATGAGATTAGATCTTAGTCATTGATCGCTTTGGAGAAGATCTAGGGCTTTGGATTTAGGGTTAACTCAATGTAATAAAAGGCATCCTAGGTGAGAGGATGAGACACACACACACACAGTGAGGAGATCTCATTGAGTGGATGAAAAGCAATTCATCCAAGTGTGAGTGGGCAGCAGTGAGGAAAGATGCAATGGGGCAGCAAGGGAGATAGCAGCTAGGTGGGCTAGGCTATTGTTACATTGTATTCCTCTGATGGGCCATTATCCCAAGACGAGAGCCCATGATTTTATCTAATAAAATCAAACTCAGATCTAGTTTTCCCTTCAGGGTTATTTACTCGAAAATCATGTGCGCAAATGTGTTTGGTTTCTAATTTTTCTTCCGCTAAATTTTAATCGTTAAGTAACCTAGCTATGTTATTTTTCAATAAATGTGTTTTGCTTGGAATTAATGACCGGGTGCTAGGTTTACAGGAATTAACAATCTTGGATCTTCAAAAGAAGGTGTTGGTTGGAAAATTCTATGGGAGTTTCATATCTTAGATTGCAATGCAACAATTAGTTCTTAAAGTGTGGAGACAATTATTAGGCTATATGTCGACCTACTACATTTTGGCCAAAAACTAGTTATCCTTAATCTTCATGACTCTAGAGAATGTGGCCCATGTATATAGGGGAAGTCGATATTGGGGAACTTAAAACCCCAGTGACCATTGTTTGACGGTTGACCCTAGATGATTTTAAAGATGGAAATATATTTTAAAATGTAGAAACCTTGGCGAATCTTACTAATCCTTCATGTGCCAACTATAAAATGTAGGCGATATTTTTGTAAAAATATTCAAATTTCTAAGGATTTTATATAGTCGGTATAAAATTTTGGCGATTTTTTAGGTAAATTAATTTTATCCTATAGAATTTGGGCTAATCATTTTTAGAATAGCGAATCTTTTTTTGAGAAAAACCATGGAAAATTAGCCCATGAGAGAAATTTAGCCCCTAAAATCACCCCTTCCTAGAAGGGAAAAATCCAACATTCAATTCATCTGGGTAAAGCTACCAACAATGCCACTAGAGTTGTGGGATGAGCGATTTCTCAAGCAATTGGTAATAATCTGGGGAGACTTTTGGATTTTGACACGAGAGTAAATCATCGTGCCCTGAAATCCATAGCTTGCATATGTGTCAAAATGGGCCTCAGTGAAGCAAGTATGGAGATTGAGATTGGGTTGTGGACTCATCAACAGGTTTTTGACTATGTTTGAATACCGTTTAGATGTGCATTATGTCATATTTATAGGCACCTAAAAGAAGACTATCCCACACAAGCTCAAAGTGGGCAGGTATGTCAAGTGGGTGAGTAGAATAATGAAGTTATTAAAAAGGGACGAGTAATGGATACAACCTCTAATGAATCATGATTTGAGGAGTTTTAGGTTTGGTGGTCAGTGGCAAGATAGGGAGGTCATAACAAACATGCAAAAATCTCCTACACAAATATTGAATAAACCCCCAAATCTAGTAAAGGGAATTGAAAGCTCCCTTCCTTTAGAAGGATCTTTCAATCTGGATCAACAAGCTAAAATTATTTATAAGGTCACAGAAGTGGAATCCGTATATCTAGATCTGAAATAGTTGGTCACTTGTTTGCTAGAGCTGCCATGCAGAAGGCCATGTTGTGAGAGATATCAACGACTCATTCCTCCACCTTCACAAATCTCTCTTATGTAGCATCTCGAGGGTTGTTATGACTAGACTCATCTGCCAAGGCTAGGGTTTTGTGACTTCCTTCTTAAGCCAGTTCCGAGATCCTGCAACTTCCCACAAAAACCCCCAAAAAAACTACTCTAATACCAATATGATCTGTAAAGTGTCATGAATATTCCACTAGAATAGTACATCACAACAAATCTTGCAATATTCTAAAATCTTTTACTATGGAATTTATTTCCTTAGATCCCGGATTTATTATTACTAGCTTAATGTTCAAACTAATGGAAATAAATGAAATTCAAAAATGAAAAAACAAACAAATGAACACACCATCCACATAAATGAACAGAACATGTGACCTGGGAAATCCGATACGGGAGAAAACCTAGCTAGAAGGGGAGGCGTATGTTTTGTTCTCTTTTCTTCCATTTGAAATGCAAGTACAAAGAAAGGGGCTCTCACTATGGAGTTGTCTGCGAAACTATGCCCTAAATGGATGCTACAGCATCTTCTTCGTTCTCTATTCTGTGATACTATCCCACTCTCAGATGCTCAACTACGGAACAACTGCACTACTAGAACAATGGAACCCCTTCTCTTCCTAGCGGCCCAATATTTAACATAGCCTGATAGTCATCTAGGGTTAGGCTTGTCAATTTTTAAGCATTAAGTGCATTCAATTGAGATCTGAAAATTACTTCCAAGTGACCTCAAACAATAAACTAGGGTTATCATTAAATAATTTTACAGTGAAATTATGACAGAAAATTATAGTGGAAACACAAAAAGATCAGAGAGAAATCATCCATGCACAAAAGACACAAATTTTTATCCAGTAATATTTTCAAATTGAAAACCCTGTGGACAAAAAACAGTCCTCTAAGAAAAATTACAACTCCAGCCAAAATTTTGGAAAAACTTCCAACATTGAAATCTGCAGAAACCCTAGTTGACGCCACTTGTACAGCTGGCTGCGACAAACCTCCTCACACATGTGGCCCGTTGTACGGCTTACAATTAATGCATTGTACAGCCCGCACGTGTGATTATACGGTTGATCTGCGACTATATTGTCCGCATGTGTTGTACATCCTGCAATAAATGTGTCTTACAGTTCGCACGTGTAGTTGTCCTGTTGTTGTACAGTTTGCCCGTGTGGTACGGTCTGTTGTACTGGATGTACGGCCTCACATGTGTGGTCTCTTCTCCCTCTCTCTCTCTCTAGTGTGAGCTCACACGTGTGGCTCCTCCTCCTTGGCAAAAAAATAGAGAAAGACCAAAAACCCTAGACCAAATTTGCCAAAGTGAAGATCCTCCTTGTTGAAATTTTCCTCCTCAATCCTCTTGGCAAGAGTGCTCACTCACTCATGCCAACACCATAATGACAAGATAAGATGTGTGGTGCCTCCTCACATTGCCTCTCCTTTCATAGGAGTCTAAAAGTGAGTTTAGGAGCCCCTTCTAAACTCAACATTAAATTAGAATTGTTTATTCCTCCAAGTGGGTGTCAAGCCCCAACAATAACAATTCCAAGCCCCATCTCTACATAAAAGGGGCTTTCACATAATAAAAAATGCAATGTGAGTGCCAGCAAATTTTCCCACATGCCCAACACCAAGGCCAATGTGAGAATACCTCCTCGATGCTACAAAAGCATCAACACTCCCTCTTAGCGAAGGAGGTAATCTCCACCACTCCTAGCTTGTCTCTGAAGTAGACAAGCTTCCCCTTCACTAGGGGTTTGGTGAGAATATCCTTCATCTCGAACTTCGAAGCCAAATCCCTCTTACAACTGGCGATGAGCTTCTCTGCTCCCATGAGGAACAGATCATCAACATACAACACCAATATAAGAGGATCCTCACCAACCTATATGAGATATAGGTTGGGATCTGCTTCACTCTTGGTAAAGCCCATGCTCTACAAATACTCGCCGATCCTTGAGTACCATACCCTGGGTGCCTACTTCAGTCCATACAAAGATTTCTTCAACCTGCAAACATGGGACTCCCTCCCATGTACCTCAAAGCCCCGAGGTTTCGCTATGTACACCTCCCTCAATCACACCATTGAGGAATGTTGGCTTCAAATCCATCTGATGTATCCTCCACCCATAATGGAAGAAAGAGAAATAACAGCCCAAATAGAAGTATACTTGGCAACTGGAGAAAAAGTCTCCTCATAGTCCACTCCCTCTTTCTAGGAGAACCCGCTTGCCACAAACCTTGCCTTGTACTTCTCAATGCTACCATGTGTAGCATGCTTGATCTTATAGATCCACTTGGAAGTCACCATAGACTTCCCCTCTGGTCTCGAAACTATGTCCCACACATCATTCTTCATGATGGACCGATACTCCTTCATCATGGCATCCTTCCAAACCTGTTGGCCTATTGCCTCCTCAAAACTGGAAGGCTCGGAATCAATGATGCTACTCATAAGCGCCACATAGCTCAAAAACCTCTGCAAAGGCCTACTCTCCCTGAAAGTGCCCCTCGGTGTCGCATGCTTCTTCGCATCTCTCAAAGTATCCTGAAGCCATCTAGGCCTCGTGTCCTCATCACTAGGGAGGTCCATTAGATCCACTGACTGGTTGGACCCCTGTACTGGATGGACATGTACTCTCCTCAACCTTCGGAGCCTCCTGCTCCTCACCATCTGTCTTTGTTGTGGTCTCTCAGGACCTCCTAAAAGCCAACTCCTCCTCAAACCTAACATCCCGACTAACCTCAATCTGTCGTTGTCCTGGAATATAGATCTGGTAGACCTTCAAAGTCTTGTTGTATCCCACAAACACGTTCTTACTCCCAGAAGGTTATAACTTCGTCCTCTTCTCCTTGGAACATGGATGTAAACTGGACAACCAAAGATCCTCAAATGCCTTATCTCTGGTCTCACTCCTGTGAATGCCTCCTCAAGAGTCTTATCCTCCAAGATCCTATGAGAACTCATGTTATGAACATAAATTGTCGTGTTACATGCTACTGATAAATGCCACATAGCTCGAAAACCTCTACGGAGGCCTTCCCTCCCTGAAAGTGCCCCTAGGTATCGCATGCTTCTTCGCATCTCTCAAAGTATCCTAAGGCCATCTACATCTCCTATCCTCGTCACTAGGAGGGTCCACTAGATCGACTGACTCCTCTAACTCCTCATGGTCAGAAGGTTGAACCCATGTACTCGATGTACTGGATGGACCTGTACTCTCCTCAACCTTCGAAGCCTTCTGCTCCTCACCATTTGTCTTTGTTGTGGTCTCTTGGGACCTCTTGAAAGCCAACTCCTCAAACCTAACATCCCAACTAACCTCAATCTGTCGCTATCCTGGAATGTAGATCCAGTAGGCCTTCGAACTCTCATTGTATCCCACAAACACACCCTTCCTCCCAAAAGGTTCTAACTTTGTCCTCTTCTCCTTAGGAACATGGATGTAAACTGGATAACCAAAGATCCTCAAATGCCCTATCTCTGGTCTCACTCCTGCGAATGCCTCCTTGAGAGTTTTTTCCTCCAAGATCCTATGAGGACTCTTGTTCTGAACATAGACTGTCGTGTTACACGCCTCTGCCCAAACCAACATAGGTAGATCCTAGTCATGCAACAGTACCCTGGCAGCCTCAACTATGGTATGATTCTTCTTTGCTGCAACCCCTTTTTGTTGTGGGTTGAAAGGCACTATCAGCTCCCTCTTGATCCGTACCTCCTTGCAGAAATCTCTGAAGTTGTTGGAGGTATACTCGCCCCCGTTATCTAACCTCAAGACCTTGATCTTCCTCCTTGTCTGATTCTCCCCCTGAGCCCTGAACTCCCTAAATTGATTGAAGACCTCATCCTTAATCTTCATGAAGAAGATCCATGTCCTCCTGAAATAATCATCAATGAAAGTTACATAGTACAAGTAACCACTCAAAGATGGAACTAACATCAATCCACACACATCTGAATGTACTAGATCCAAGATCCCCTTGGACCTACTATCACTGCTCAGAAAAGCATCCTTGGCATTCTTTCCAAGTGCACAACCCCTGCATACACCCTAGTGCTCTGCTCCAAACTCTAGAAGGCCTGTAACCATCCTCCTCAACACTGGCAAAGTCGGGTAATGCAAGTGTCCCAATCTTCTGTGCCAAAGCTTGCATAGACTATCACTATCATGTACCAAGGCCTAGGCTGGTTTCCATGTCAACCTGTAAAGACTACCATCACAAACACCAATGACCCCTCCTAAGTCAATGCATGATCCTCTTGGCCATGCAAGAACCTGTCCACCTGAGAATTGCATTGCATACCCTTTGTCCTCCATACCAAATATAGAAATTAGGTTCTTCTTCAACCCCGACATATACAACACATCACTCATCCTGAGAGGGTTCTCGGACTCCAGTTGAAACGAAGCTAGCCCAACTCCCTTGACTGCATACTTGGCATTATCACCAAGCTCCACCTGCAATCATGAGTCCTTAAACAAATCGGTGAGTGACTCACGTGATCCTGTCATATGACGAGAAGCTCCACTATCCATTAACCAGTTCCCACTACTGAAAAATGTACTAGAATGGGCGGAGACCAATAAGAACTCCCTCTGAAGCCTCTCTGCAACCTCATCCACCTCTATTGATCATGTGTGTTGCTTCCCTTTCCCTTTCTTCCACTATGGACATTGTGAAGCATAGTGGCTTTGCTTATGACAAGCAAAGCACTTGCCCTTGCTAAGGTCCTTCTTCTTCCACTGCTCTGAAGATTTCTCTCCCCCTGTGGAACCTTTTCCCTTCCTAGCATGAGTAGCTAGGGCCTCGTTCTCATCATCACTACCTCTTTGCTTGTTCCTAGACTCTATCTGAGCCTCCTCCTATATGCAATCGATCCACAATCTGTCAAATGGTGGCATCTTCTCTCGTGCACAAATCCCCTGCACAAATGGTTCCCAAGACCCGGGAAAACCATTCAATGCCACATTCACCAACTATGTGTCATCAACTGCCTCACCAATGGCTACAAGTTGATCACGAATCTGAGTGATCCTCATGAGGTAGCTAGCAACTATATCTGATTTGGACATCTCGATTGATCAGAGGTTATGCCTCAAAATCAACTTTTGGTTTGTATTCCCACTTTGGTACAAGCCTACCAAAGCATCATACATCGCCTTGGCTATCTTCTTCTCAAAAATATGAGGAACCAAGTAATCCTTCACAGATTCCACACTTCTTAAAGAAGTCCCATCCTTCTTGGGTACTTTGATGATAGGTGACCCACAAGGTGAGGTGCTTGGTAGAATTACTCCCTACTCCAACAACTGTTGCAACTATTTCTTCACTTCATCTACTTCTAGGACAGACTATCTATACATCCCCATATTTGGTAATGGGGAGTCAGGCAATAACTATATCTCGTGCTCCAGTTCCCTCTTAGGTAGCATCCTTTTAGGCCCCTGGAACACTCTTCTGTATGACTACAACAACTCATCCAACTGTTGTTTATGCTCTTTGGTACATCCGTTCAAGGATTCCTTTACTCTTACTGATTCATCCCCTAGCTAATTTTGTTTTAAGAATACAAATTTTCTACTATAACTAATCAACTTTTTGGCTTGATTAGCACTTACCAAAGAGATCTTTGATTTATCTTTGTGTGCATTGATGATGAAAGAATTCCCATCCTTGACCAAGTCATACTAGTTTACTCTCCTCGTGAAGATTGCATCCCTCATATACATGTAGGGGATTCCAAACACTACACCACACGCATCAAGGGATACAACATCTACCTCTACTTCATCAATAAAATCTGCACTTATAGCAAATTTGATCTTACACTATTTAATGACTTTGAGCTCTGCATCCTTATTTGCCTATCGCAATGGATATGGGCTCGAATGATCATGAACTTCCAACCCAAGCTTTCCAACTAGATCATCTACTATGAGGTTGGCCTGTGAACCGGAACCAAATAGAGCATCCACCTTGGTCATTTTGACCTAGATCTTAATGTGGAAGAGTTTAGTAATCTCCTTCTCTTCCTTGTGATGAAGGCTACTTAGATTCACCTCCTTTTACACTGTAGTGTAGACAATCTACTCGTCCACATCCCAGCGTCTCTCTACCAGGTTGCCTAAGTCCATGCCTAGCAGGTTCTTCTTCTTGGCATCCTTCTTACGATTCTTTGGATTCATCTTTGGATGTAGCTTCCAACACTTATCTTTAGTGTGACTATCGATATTACAATGGTTTCAGTGGTTGTTTGGATCCTTGCAATGATGTTAATGGTTTTCGTTTTCTTGTCCTTTCCTCTCCATTTCTTCTTCCCCTCCTTGGAAGCATTTTGGTGGTATTTCTTTTTAGAACGACTTGGTTGTCCTTTATTATGGCCTATATCCTCCAAGTATTGTGCTTGCACAAAGGCCTCATCAACGATCCTAGGTTTGAAATGCATCACTTGCTTTCGTAGATGGTTGTGAAGAACCCCTAGATACTTGAGAAGTACATCTAGGTTCTTAGGAGATATACCCAACATAATCACCATTTTCCAGAACTCAGTGGTGTACTCTTGCACATTGTGCCCTTGCCTCTACCTAAAGTGATGTCAACCAATCCACTGGTCCTCTACATACCCAATAGGGTAGAACTAAGACTTGATGAGGGTTTTAAACACCTCCCACTTAATCACTAGTAGATCACCCTCCAACCTAAGTGTCTTTGTGTGGATCTTCCCACCAAGTTAGTGTCCCACTTAATCACTAGTGGATCACCCTCCAACCTAAGTTTCTTTGTGTGGATTTCCCACCAAGTTAGTGCATGGTCGTCTAGTTTCAATCGGCCAAATTAAATCTTCTACTCTTCATCTATATTATGGACATTGAAATACAGTTCTAACTTCTGCAACAAATGATTCAACTTAAGAGCATCAATCTCACCTTGGTAGAGTTTGATTTCCACTTTCACTTCCATTTTAAACAGATTATGTGAAAGAGTGATAGTATTGGAACTTGGTTTCTTTTTCTCGTGCTCTTTTTTCAACTCCTTTTTTGAGACTTCACTATCTCTTGATTTCTCATCTGATCCAACTTCTGAGTTAGAGCCACCAACCTCCCCAAAAGGTCCAAACTTGTTCACTAGAGGTGTCATGCAAAAGGCCATGTTGTGAGAGATATCAGCGACTCATTCTTCCAGCTTCACAAATCTCTCTTCTACAACGTCTTGAGGGTTGTTATGACTGGACTCATCTGCCAAGGCTAAGGTTCTATGACTTCCTTCTTAATCCAATTCCTGGATCCTGGAACTTCCCACAAAAACCCCAAAGAAAACTGCTCTAATACCAATATGATATCCACTAGAACAGTGCGTCACAACAGATCTTGCAATATTCTAAAATCTTTTATTATGCAATTTATTTCCTTACATCCCAAATTTATTATTACTAGCTTAATGCTCAAACTAATGGAAATAACTAAAATCCAAAAATGAAAAAATAAACAAATGAACACACCATCTACACAAATGAACACAAGATGTGACCTAGGAAACCCGATATGAGAGAAAACCAAGCTAGAGGGTGAGGACTATGCTCTGCTCTCTTTTCTTTGGTTTTGAAATGCAAATAAAAAGAAAAGAGCACTCATTATGGAGTTGCCTACAACATTGTGGTATGAATGGCTACTACATAATCTTCTTCCTCCTCTATTATACTATATCGTCCCTCTCAAATGTTGTGCTCAACTATGGAACAA
>ML805722.1:214545-226204 GCA_009831015.1 Picea engelmannii
TGTAGTGCTCTTCTTCCCGATTCCGATGAGCTATTACACTAAGAGGTTTCTCCAAGTAATATGCCCATTATGACCTTCTTAGTGAAATTAATTAAGATATGACACATAATAACTCAAAATTACCGGAATCGTCGGAATGCAACGAAACCAAAACCAAGTTGTGCGGAATGGATCCTGATGATGAACGATGCAAGTCAGGCCCAATAAAACCCCTCAATATCTCCCGAACTCTCTGTCACCCCTATCTGGCTACTCTGGTAGGCATAGCACTCTGTAAAGTTATAATGTCCCAAAATGGGGACATTACTGCATCAACACATCCAATTCAAAATCCATTACTCTAAGCCTGTTTGTCAAGCATGAACCAAGCAATTAGTGGTGTTTGTTGTGTTGATAAAAATGAACAGCACACTCAAGGTTTGAATGCGCAATCATAGCTCACAGCTGCACGTATATCGACCCATGAAAGTGCTTACACAACACTCACTGTTGTGACAGCACACAGAACCATTTGTAAATTTTCCCATTCATACATCAATTCATTCCTTCAGTTGACAAGATGCATGGCACTTGTTTTGGCCATGTTTACATTGCCCATGGAACCTTGAACAAACAAGGAATTTTCTGTTGAAGCAGAATTTCAAATATCACATAAAAGTACATCCCACGTAATTAAAACAAAACTCTGGGCAGCATGGAGCAACGACGAAAGGATTCGACTCATCCAGCAATCAATACAGCGTTGTGGCTATGAATCCACAGTTCCAACAACAGGATTTTAGTGCTGCTGATTACTAATTGGGAAATAAAATGTCCAACACTTAAGCCACCAGCTATTTAGCATTTAACAAAGGTTTCAACGCCTATAGGTGACAGTTGACACTCCCAAGCTTGAGGGCAATGGACTGTGGGTAATTTAACAATGGGCATCGATGTATTTGAACTTGCTAAAATCAAGGGGAATGCCTCACGACTTATACTGAAGATGTGTTACAAACTGGGGTTGTAATATATGTTTTACCCTGAAAACACACAACTAAATTGACCCAGTGATCTAGCAACTAAGGCGATGGGGTTATGGTAAAACTCCCGATGTTTAAACAAAGCATACAGTGCAAAACAATGTTGTAGCTTGTTCAACAGACCAACCAATTCAATAGATTAATGGCAATGTTGTTATGGGTAATGTAAACAGTGCACAACCATTATTTCATATCATCAATGAAAACAACATGGAATTGATTCAAAGGATTAGCAAAGTACACATGCATAAATTTAACCCAACATTGCAACTAGATTTCAATCACAAAGCAATTAAATGCACCATAGACAACAGATATTTTTACCTTGGAAACACAAATGGGAAAACCAGCATTCAATGGGATTTCATTCTTGCTCAGGAAATTATTACAAAGGGTGAGCTCCTCTACACTCTCACCAAATATTTGTATATTCTTACTCACTAAAAATATTTGCAAATGGCTTTGGCTCAGGGACAATCTGCTGCTCTTCGTGGACAGGCTTAGCATCTCCTTCATCCTTCGATTTTTTAGCAGATTGCCTCACTTCAAGCCCTCTTCTTCTACTACTGCCCTTCTTCTTCCCAAGCTTCAATTCTCTTCCATCTCTCTTGGTTGTTCTTGCATCAAGCAACATTCTTTATTACAGAGCTCCCTTGGAATGCCAACCATCAAGGTGATTTGTTTCACCTTCTTGAGGCCTTTTGGCCTCGAAACTTCAAGTTGATTTTTTATTTCAAACTTTGCCAAAATTTAATTTTTGTTACAAAGTTTGGAATGAGGATTTAATTAGAATCACACCTACTCATTCACAAGCTTTTGGTCCCCAAAAGCTTCAACTCAAAGATGTTGATTTTTCACTAGCTAGGTTAAGCATGTAGTTCATTTTAATTTCATCATGTCTTAACCATAAACAAGAATGTTGCAGCAACCAAGATCACAAGAAGAAACACCATGCACAAGTACACAAGATATATCCTGGGAAACCCTTATCAACAAGAGAGAAAAACCCAGCCAAATCCTTTGCTATATTCTTCAAGAGAAAGATCTTTCACCACCAAGAATGACTTAGCACACAAGAGAGTGCTTAAGCCCTAGAAACCCTAGCGCCCAAGAGAGGTGCACCACTTTTCCAAATAGAAGTGTTTGCTGAAATTTCCAAACTCACAAGGAAGATATGATTCTACAATGGAGAATCATTTCTTACTTATATTAGACTTGACCATTCAACAAAGGCGTCTATTGGCTCAACAGGGCCGACCTCTCTAAGTCACTATATAATTTGTTATTAGTATTATTATTATAATAATTAACATTAATATCAATATCAATATTAATTATCTTTTTACATTTATTATTAAACACATTGAAGTGGGGCCGGCTTGTACCCTTTACATAACAATTAGGGTTACAGGTAGGTCTGACTCTTGAACAATATATAGAAAAGAATCTGATACACCCACTGGTGCTCATCCACTAGGGGCACATCCATAGGGATGCCATCGACCTGATTCACTGCATTACACAGATGAACCATGTCTTCACACGTTCCCCTGTGCTCATCCACAGGCACGCCCACTCTACATATCTGCTTTCCCACTACCACCAACAAGAGGATCATCTAGAGTCTTCTCGTCAACTCTGCTGCTCAGAGGAGGTCATCACATCATCTTCATTTCTGTTCATATGATGATGTGCCCAACACTTTTGGGATTTCCCACGTTCACCTTGTGCTCAGCCACAGGCACGTCCTAACTCAACATATCGCTTTTACATCGGATAATCATCTAGAGTTCTTCTCACTCACGTCATGGAGGAGGCCATCTCTATGTTCCTGACACGGTCCCAGGCAGGAACCACGAACCCTTCATAGGGGCTTTCTCTCAGGTTTGTAAGCTGAGAGAAATACTTCACATAGCTGCTATGTTCCACATGTCACAGGTTTGTAAGCTGGAGGATGTCTCCCATAGTTGCATTCATCAACAAAAGATGCATCATACTGTGTTCATTTCCCACAATCTCTATTCCTGGGAGAACCAGCAAATAATGGCTTCTCAGCACTTTTAAATCTAGAAGGAATTTACATGTAAGGGCTACACTCTTTCCTGAGTGTTCTTACTCTCCTTTTGTAGTTCTTCAAACAGTTTGCAGCACTTCTGGAACTATCTTCATAACCATGGGCAAGCAATAACCAGCGTTTCACCCATTTGGCCTCTGGTACAGTGCTCTGATGTTGTTGCTGCTTTGTCTCCAATTCCTCTCAATCTTGAAACCATTTGTTTAAGCACTGTGGACTTGTTGCTTCAAATGAGAACACACTTATGGTATTCGAGTCTTCTTCTCCCATCTTAGAAACAATCCTTTGTTTGTGGCAGATCCTCCTTGTTCTGGGATCCTCACCGTTGCTAGAAGCCACAAATCTGTTCTAGAATCTAGACCTTCTTGCTCCAAACATAGACAACCTCTGTTTTTGGGCCTTTGTCCTCACATCTTCATAACAGTCTTCAATATGCCTCTTCCTCAAATTGTTAGCAGCTCCTTCAAGGTCATGGATTCAACCGCTCTGATACCTTATGATTTGTAAACAATAGGCCTATGGCCCATCCATCTCATCTACATGGATGCTCTACAGAATTTGAATATAATTTGATATCTCTGCACTTGTAAACAATACACTGTCAATGTTGAAACCACATCTCTTGATGTGAATTAGTTACCATGAAAGAAAGCCTCTGCTTCTGATTTGCTTGAAAGCCTAATCTGTTTGCTTGCAATGCTAAGACCAAGGCTCTGTCCATTGGATTCAATGAACTGTTCTTTAATTGCCTGCAATAGATCAACCTCTAAAAGTCCAAATCGTTAATCCCAGCACTATATCAACACACATCCAATTCAAAATCCAGTTCTCTAAGCCCGTTTGTCAAGCACAATCCAAGCAATTAGTGTTGTCAAGCAGTCTAACTCTGTTCTGACAGCACACAGAACCATTTGTAAATTTGCCCATTGATACATCTGTTTATTCCTTCAGTTGAGAAGATGCATGGCACTTGTTTTGGCCATGTTTACACTATCCATGGAACCATGAACAAACAAGGATTCATATGTTGAAGCAGAATTTCAAATACCATATATAAGTACGACCCACGCAATTAATACAAAACTCCAGGCATCAATGGAGCAGCTAAGAGAAAATTCGAACTATCCAGCAATCAATACAGTGTTGTGGCTACTAACCCATGGTTCATGTTACCTCTCCGGGAGGTACCCTACATTTTTCATCTGGCTACACCATTGTAAGCCCAAGGATGCAAGTCAAAGCATTGTAGGCCGTGTGGAGGATTATGTATTATGGACTCTTAGACTTTGTAGTCGGCCATGATCAGTCTTTCTAGTCTCCTCCGTCACTTCCTTCCGTCCTAGATAGGATTGGAGGACTTGAGGTGGACCTATTGAGACACATGGTTTCATAGAGCCATTTCTATTGTAGGGGTGAGCACATATTGTAGGGCTTGTCCGCCCATGGTCTTGTGCACCTATGCCATTACCCACACGGTCAATTTTTATAGAGTTTGTATGCATTCCTTCGCCATGGTGCATTTATCATTTTCAGTTCTCAACATGGCAGTCTCACAAACTTCTCAGCATCTCACATTTTTCGAGGTAGTTCACGAATCCTGATGCACAGAATCCTGGGCCGAAAATACAATAGTGACTCAGATTGACCATCATGATGTGTACTTGGCATGCCACGTTGAAATTTTGGAAAAAGGTAGAGTTGTAAGAAAAAATCAACCGTCGAATATTTACGCAAGTACATTTATGGGTAAATGTGGCATAAGAAGGCCATCCATTGGCATGCAAGGATAAATTTAGCGGCAAAGGATAAGCAAATCACGTCTCGGAAAAAACCCATGTGGCAGAATTTTCAATTCGGGGGTTGGTACATGGATCCAGCAAGCCAAGCTAGGTGGGGAAAATAAAGAGCATATCAAAAGTTATTTTCTAAAGTGATTAAAAAGGGACAATTATTTTATAAAAAGCCACCTCAATTTTACTTAAAGCTTGGTAAAAGACAAAGGGGCCAATATTATGAAATTATATTTAAAAGGGGGCAGCTCTTATCTTAAGGGGGCCAATCTAGTTTTATTAATTACTTTCCAAGGTACTAAGTAATGACCCCATCGATTTTATAAGAAAGTGGAGACATGATTTAAGATAAACTCACGTGGGTTTCAAATAAGTCAAGCTCGGCCACCAAATGAAGGATTTTTGGCATATATTTAAAGAAAGCCACCCCTCAACATACCCATTGAACAAGTGAAGTCATGGATCAGCTAAATGGATCATGCCTGTTACCCCCCCATGCCTAGGGGTAGCTGGAGGAGATCATGTCTTGAGGCCCGTAGTGGAGAACATGATCTACACAATCATGATGATGATCAGCATGTCAACAGATGGCATCCCAGCAGCCCCCCCATCTGCCTCCCAACACAGATCAACCAAGGCTCATCACATTCAAGCAACCCAGAGTATGGGAGATGGTAAGCTATTGTCACCATGAGGTATGTTAGTCCTTCTTTCATGGAAAGTGGTGTGCTTAATCTGTCGGGCATGTGGATGAAGATCTTTGGTTGAAGTCAGATAATGTATCATTGGTTTGGGAAATTGTGTCAGTTTCCTTGTTTCACCTTGGTGGTCAGCTTTTGTGCCCTAGTCCTGTGTTGTCACTGCCTAAAGAAAAGAGGTAATACTGGGGGACCCTCCCAAGGGTAACGTTCCACTCCCGACCATACTTAACACTTTCCATCCTGGATTCTCTCATATTATACTAAACTTCAACTATGGTCCATTCTCTCATGAGAAGAGGGGTTGAAGGCCCAGAGGTTGTTTCGCAGTTGCTATAAAAGAATAAGAAAATGATGCTAGAAAAGAAAGTGAACATAGCAACGTAGGACCACCAAAGGCCTGTCCAAGTTGAGCTCTACCTTTTCAGTGCTCACCCCAATCCCAAAAAAGTAATGTTATAGCTTGAAACCCTATATAAAGGGGACCCGCAAATTTGCAAATATAAATGAGAGCATGGACTAGAAAAAGGCAAAAAGGGGCTTGGAAAAAGGTGGCACCTAAATATGGGGTAACTCAAGAGCAAGCGCACCCTCCACAAAGGCGCTCATAGAGATGAATTAACACCATAAGCCATGAAGTAAGCCCTAAACCATATCATTTTCACACTTACTCTTGACGAGTTTTTACTTTCCTTTGTCACTCTTGGGACCTATTGCTCTACCTAGGTTATTTTATTTCCTATCTAGGTGGCACACCTAATAGGGTTGGATGAAGACCCTCCCATACTTTAACTTGGTAACTCACATGGCATCTTGGGCCGATGTGATGCTTGAAGGGTATATTGAGGTGAATTATCTTACATGGCACTGTACGGACTAATGTTTCTTGGGAACAGTGGCTAACCATGCTTTATACTTTGGCTTGTTTTGAATGCCCTTGATATGGTCCTTGAAGGACGTCCTGGGCTTGTACCCAGGACGTTGTGCTTATTTTGCAAGACTTTGGCACATATGATGGAGAGCAGCAGGTCATCCAGTGACTCACCACCCTCAGACAATGGCTCTCACATTCTCAGGACCTTAGATGATGGACAGATGGGCTTGGTTTGAGCAATTCTGGTCATTATGCCACACATATGGGCTGGAATCCCCACAGGCTAAGCAGAGTACCCTAGGGATTTTGTGCACAGAGGATGGAGGATATTGTAGTAGCAGGTGTTTTGACATCACTTGGAGATGTGGTTGCAACCCTCTTAGCCTTGGACATGGCCTTCCAAGGCCTTTGGAGGCCCTTGGCATCACCTTCTAGCCCTTGACATCTTGTTCTTGGCTAGGGTTTTGATGGACGGATGTGTATCGGAGATGATTGGCATGGCTTTGGGTGAGGAGACACCTTTCTTCCCACTCTTTCACCCTCGGAGGATGCCACTTGGACTTTGGAGGCCCAACGTTTGCCTTTGGAGGCATGACGTCACCCTCTCCTAGCTTGACATCACCCTTTTAGAGCATGACATCACCCTTTTTAGGGTTTTGTGATGTATTTTGTATTCTAGCATTATGTTAGAGGAAAATAAAGGGGTCAGCCCCACTTGAATTATGTTGTTGACAAATTTATGTGGGAAAATGTATTAGGATGGCCTCATATAAGAAGGCCACCCTCACTTTTCATTTAATCATCAGAACTTCTCACAATTTGTGAGAGTACTTCTGAAATTTTTTCCCTCTAAGGGTCATTGGTTATCTCTCATGCACTATGCTTGGAAGGTCACTTGTGGATGGTTTCTCCTGATTTTGGATGGGAATTTATGCAATTAGGGTTTTATCTCATGGTTTCTTGGATGAAGTGAATTTTCTGCAATTTATTCTTATGCTATTGATGTTTCATGGTAAATTTGTTATTTTATGCTAGACATCATGCTTGGTGAAACTCTAAGAGAGGAACATAAGTGCTTCTTCCTCTCACGAGGTGATTTTTGTCCAAAATTTTTGAAAGAGTCCTTGCTAGTGTTAGAACCTGTTAACCCCTAGATTTTCTAACTTGGAAATCCTAGGGTTAGGGGCCAGCGTTATGGTTATCTATGAGCATTCAGATGATTCTTCAAAGACAGCACTTGATCGGGCCAAGGTTGATTTCCAATGAGGGCAGGTACAAAGGTTGGTTAAGTAGTGGTTTCGCTTCAAAGACAAATTCAGCTCAGTTTTCCATGATTCAGCAAGAGACATTGCTACTTTTAGCCAGTTTCCTATTTTTTAGGAGTTTCATATTTTTTAGGAGACGATGTCCGGAGGCTCGCATGACATTTTTGAGCACACAGTATTGTTCTTGGTTACATTTAAGCCCAGTGACCCTTTTTCGAGAAGTCATCCGGGTACTTTCTATTTTTACCAGGTGGGGATCAAGAGGTCAGATGGTGATTCTGATTGCATTTCCGGATTCCTTACAAAAATCAAATCTGATGAATATATTTCCATTGACTTCCGATGATTTTCTACTTTTGGCAGTGTCTATTTTTAGACCTGCTATTTTTGGCAATGGTCTCCGAAAAATGACATGTGGCAAATTTGTGGAGCACTCCGATGAGTTGGTGTTTGGTTGGATGAATGAGTCATGAGGAAGGGGGCACCCACCTTTTTCTCTCTCCTAAAGGGGAGCCCCTACCTTTTTTATCTCCCCATTTATTTCACTCACCCACTAAATCCCTCATTTCTCTCCTAATTCCTACCTTCCCTAACTTGTACTCCCCAATTCCCCTTTTCTCTCCATCATTCCCTCACTCAAAAGAGCACACCCACTCACTTACATCACCCACCTCACCTACCTCCTAAAATCTCTCCCTAACGCCCACTCACACTAGATTTCCTCCCCCTCACACTCCACTCTTTCCACATTCAAGGGGACCGCCCCACCTTTCTACACCTAACTCAAGGCACCCTCTTTCCTCACTCATACTCTATATAATGAGTGTTTTTCATTGACAAAGGGTTGGATATTCTACTTCAGTTACACAAGACTTCAGAATTCTCTCCTCTTCTCTCGCTTTCTAGCTTCTGATTTTTGTATGCAGGGGTCACTACTACACCATCTTTGTTCTTGTTTCTTGGCACAAACAGCCTCCTACATTTGCAGAAATAAAAGCTTGATGTGCTTGTACCGGGCCTTCTAGTTTTGTGTGTGTTTTAGTTTATGAACTATCTCACTTTCAGAAGTTATCAGCATACCATTTGAGCGATTTTCTGTTGTTTAGTATTGTTTTCTTCATAATTTTCTTTGTTGGTTTTGAGTAACAAGTTGTAGACATCTCTCCAAAAACACTTAAATTTAAATTTCTGAACTTAGGCTGTCCAAAACAACCATAAACCTCTATGTTTTGTTGTTGTTATATTGTACTTGCTGCTGTTATATTGTCTTATCTTGCAGATTTACAGGTGGCGGACAGCGAAGAAGTCTAGGGACACCCCCCGGCGGTTGGCATGCACCAACCCAAAAAGAGAAAATTTCTGTTCAGTGACATATTAGGACAGATTTCTTATAATTAACCATTTTCTGTGCCTATTTCGAGTTGTTTTCAGATCTGTCCTTGAGTGCTAACAGTAGATTTTGAGTCGTTTCCAGATCTGTCCTAAGTTCAGAAAATTGCTTTAACAAATTGGTGCCTTTGCCGGGGAGACCTTGTCGTCATTCCTTGGCTATCAAACGACGTTGGTGAGAGTTTTTAAATTTTTGTTTTAATTTTAAACTCACTTGGCAACTCCACGTTTTACAAGGTCGGCTCCATTGGGGAACTCAAAGAAAATCACCCAGATTCGATCCAACACAAGGCAGTGTTCCGAGCCTTAGTGAACCTGGATATCTATTTTGGAACGCAAGGGTGGATCACCACTCAACAATGTCCATTGGTGACTCCATTACTGAGAGATCGTGATTGACCATGGATGTTGAATATTTTTAGTGGTTGAATGGTCTTCTTTGGGATTACAGTCACATTAAAAGGGGGAAAGATGAAGCCATTTCTGACTTCCAAGCTAGATTCGTCAATGCATATGATAAGTTTCCCCCCAGATACCAACCAAGAAACGTTATAGTGAATTATGCCTTCGCTTTTGATCCTGATTTCTGTAATCTCTTTTGGAGCCAGGGACCAACAAATTTGGAGCAAGCTTTCTTGGTTGCTAAAGGAGTTGAAGAATTCCTTACAGCTGCCCAAAGATCGCAAGGACTTCTTGCTGCAGTAGAAGAACATGATGATGATGACTCATGCTTGGGTGATCAGGAACCAGTAGTTGCCGAGCCTGAGTCATATATAGAGCTCCATGAGGATGAGGTTGAAGAGCTGAATTTACAAGAGGGTTTGGTGATTCCTTCCAATGATGATGATCAAATTCAAGAGAAAGAGAAACAAGTCAACCATACAATTAAATCAGGAGACTTTGTCATTGCATATTCCGAAAGAGGTTTAGGAGTAGTTTCATCATACGCCATTGCAGCGAAGATGTTAGAATTCTAGGGTAAATGAAAACAGCAGTCTCTTTTAAATTTTCAAAGCAGAAACACTTTAGATCTGAAGCATGGACTAGATCTATAATAGGCAGTGACAGTAGAAGATCACAAATAAAATATTTCAGATCTTAAAACCATAAAGGCAGACCCAGAAGAAATAGTAACAGTAAATTAGATAAGGCTTATTCAATGTTAAAGTAAACAGGTTCAGATCATAGACATTGATAACGGTTCTATAGAAGCAACTGTAGATCTATAATTCAGACAGTAATAGAAGCAGAATAGAGCTCAAATCATATACTAGAACTCAGACTTTCCACAATGATAACTTCTTCTAAAACAACAGCAGATCTATAGAACTAGTTCTGAAACAAGACAAATAATACAGAGCTACCTTTTATATGACTCTGCTCAAACAGCAAACAATTCAGATCTGAACTTCAAGGGTAAGTGGTAAGGAATACATACCTGGTACCTGCCTTACCTTGGAGAAAGGAACAAAAACCACAGTAGAGATTAATCCTGAGTGTTATGCTCAGTTAAAGGTTCAGTTCATGAATCAATAGCTGATCTTATCATGCCAAAGAAGAGAAGGAATTTTCATGCCACCGTTTAGGGTTACTGGAATCAAAATAAGACCCCAAACCCTAAGATAAACTCCACGGCTGAGAATGGTAAGTCAAGCATGGTTCAGTACACCAAACATGGAAACCTTACAGCGTAGAAAGGCTTGACACACACAGCAGATAAAGAGCAGCCCTTTCAGCATACAAATCTTGCAGCAAACAAGACAACGGCAACCACAGTAAAGGAGGTGCAGCTACAACAGGTCTGAACGCAGCCTCCTCAGCAGCTACACCACAGCAAGTACAGAACAAGTAGCTCACAACACTCTTGAAGGGGACGAAAGCCCACTAGAACAAGGCCGCACCTCACTTGCCAAAGGGGACGGGTCTGCTCACAGGATAGGCCGCAACCTTTCTCAGATCAGCAACAAATACACAGACGGCTGAGGTCACGAGCTCAAGAGTACTTCCACGGCATCACAATAGAAGTGGATAAAATGTATTTTAGAAGAGTAGGGGAGGGTCCTTTATATAGTAGTTAGGGTAAGGGTTAGGGCTAGATTTAGGGGGCGCTAGGGTATAAGTTTAAGTTATCATTTATGTCACATGTTTAAATTATAAATTTAAACATGTGACAAGTGTCATAACTCAAAGGCCCATAATCAAAAAGGTAAGGCCCTCAACCAGTAAGACAAGGCCCACAAGCAATAAAGTAGAGCCCGCAATCCACAAGGTAAAGCCCACAACCAAAAGACAAAGCCCACAACCAATAAGGACCCCAGAACAATCAACCAAGGGCAAGAGAGGGTTGACAAGGTGGCATTACTCATTCCTTCAAATCATATGGTGAACCTATTACTTTATCATCACTGCATACGAGACTTTATCCCTCTTGTGGTTATGTCCTTCTTCAAGGAAGGTCATGTACCATCAAGCTATACACCAAGGTCAGAGACCAAGGATCAACCCATGCCCCAGGCATGGTTACCCTGGTTACAAACCAGGGGCCCT
>ML805723.1:28183-52777 GCA_009831015.1 Picea engelmannii
TCTTTATTGACATCCAAGGAGGAATGTTATTGTTGATAACAAAAATAGGCCACACTGAGTAAATATACCTAAGCTCTCTGAATGGATTAACACCGTCAGCTGCCAATGAAAGCCTAACATTACGAGGTTCATCTTTGAAATCTGCCCATTTTTCCTCAATTTCCCTAAATGTAGAACGATCGGCATGCATTCGAAGAACACCATCTCCACTTCTGTTACGTGCATGGTAATCCATAAATTGTGCTATGCTTTCACACCTGAACAATCGCTGCAAACGTGGAGTTATGGGAATATGATGAAGAAGTTTTTGAGGCACCCTTTTTGTTACTTGATCGGTTCGATATCTACTGATAAGACATTATGGACATTCGGTTTTCGAAGCATGTTGTCCATAATATATAATATGGTCATTAGGACATGCATATATAGTTTGATAATCTATTCCAATGTCTTTCATAATGGCATGCAAACCTCGATATGTGTGAGGTAAAATATTTGACGATAGTAACAAAAATTCACCTAACAATCTACAACATAACAAACAACTAGTTAATGTAAGAATATTAATCGTAAAAATTGCATTCTTATTTTATACATTAATTAACACTAAAAAGAAATATAAAAAAAGAAACATTTATGTATAATATGATATGAAACATATTACATACCTTAGTATCTGTGTCATACAAGTGTTTGACAAATTATTCATAACCTTTAAGTTCACTAGCAACAATGTAGCAGAGAGAAGATTTTCTCTTGATCCTTCATAAAGTCATTTATTTTCCTTTTCTAATAGAGGTTCATCATAAATACCAGCATTTTCCCCATCCTCTTCTGACTGCGAAAACAAATCTTGGATCATTTGATTTGTCCCATCATCTTCTTCCATGGTGTTGGCACAGGGGCAGATCCAGGGTTCAACGCTCAAGAGTGCACCAACAAAGCCCTAACTACTGGCCCTTTCGACAACACCTACGAAGCAGATGAAGTCTCACCTGAGGTAGAGGCAAGGGTGGTTGTAGGACTCAGATGTCTGCAACCTTAGCTGGGACACAGATCTATGATTATATCACTTAGCAATTACCTAGCATAGATTATACTTCAATATTCAACCCTCATGATACTTCGCAGATAACATAGAGCATCACAGTATGTACTTAGATCTAAGATGATTCAACACTTAGCCACAGAAAGATAGATTAGATTCGACAGATCAAGCACTAAGCATATTATATATCATACCTAACATTCATTCATATCTCATAAGCACAAATCATAACTAGATCTATCTAAACACATCAAGGCATTTAGCAAGGAAGAGAAAAACACATCAGGTTGAAGCACAGAGCACAACACAGTGTTATCGTGGTTCACCCCCACCCTAGGGCTACATCCACAAAGTCTTCTTCTTCATTATCTCGGTCAAGCAATTTACAACACAGAGCTTCAACAATCCTTACTTCGCACAGGACAGAAGATCTACGGAGCTCACTAGATCCTTCTTTCTTTCACTTCAGCACAAAACTGCAACAACTTGCACTGAGATCTACAAGCTACTTACAATCATGCACAAAGCACTTACAATATACATCCGATCACACAGATCCAGTTACTTTCACTAAGTCGTTAGGTATATATCACATAGATGTACTACCTTCCTCTAATTACATTGCCTAAGTATGTATTTATAGATTACAAAAATGGGCCTAAGAGTGGGTAAGCCCACGGGCCGACATCCCTTTCCCGTTACATTAACCCAAAACCCTAAAGGGACCCAAAAATAGGTCTAGCTCCCCCAATTTCCGCTTCGCATTGCGCTCCATCTTTGACAAGATGTTAAAGTCCCAAAAATGGTCAAATGTGACCAAGTGTTCTTCAAAACTTGGTCAAGGGCCAATAAGCCCCCAACACTCACCTGTGACTCGTCCCGAGTCACTCTGGTCTGATCAATTCTACCTCGAATGCCTCGAGCTTGGCTCGAGCTTCTTTGACCTGCTGCAGTGCGACAACCTCTTGCTAAATGAATTCTTGGATCACTGTGTCGTTTACTAGCCCTTCCAAGTGTTGTTCTGCAGTGATGACAACTTGTTCAAGCATAGATCCCTGGCTTTCAACTTCGGTGAACAGTTGGCATGCCTTTATTTGGATTGGTTGAATTCGTTGGGAGACTTCCATCACTTTATTTTGCAGCGTGTGTACCTGTTGTTGGGCAGTGCGTTGTTCTGCAAACCTCTTCATTCTTTTGACTGGGGTTAAGGCCTTCATTTGTGCCTGTAGCGTGTCTGTGTAATGCATTGCTTCTTGGAGCTATACCTCCAATGCATGCAACTCTGGATTCTCTGCGAGGTTCTCAAGAGTTTGGGAGCTTCTAGCGCACAACTGCTTGTATTCCAAGGTGAAGGCTTTTAATCATTCGACTGCGCTACATGCAGTTGCCTCCCATAGATCTCTTATTTCTTGAGGAGTCTCGAGCATAGTACGAAGTTCTAGATCTGCGAGGCACTACTAAAGTTGTTGGATTACTTCTTCAATTTGTGTCACCTGCTGTGGAACACATTCTTCAATCTTTACTTCTATGACCGTAATAGAGCGAAGTGCTTTGTGAACCCTTTCCTATACTTCAAGTTGCTCTTCCAGCAACTATGATTTTTCCTCATCCCACTTCGCTTTCAGGGCAAGATTTTCCCATTCTGCCTTATTTTGTTGTTCTATAAGTGCGCTCTGTACTTGTGTCAGAGCCTGGGTGGCTTGCGTTGTGTCTTCTTGAGCTCATAAAAGGTGAGCTTCGACTTTATCGACGATTTGGTGTAATTGGGTGGGCTCATCATATGTTCGTGTTGTTTCAACTGTCAAGGGCATAGTATAAGTTGCTCAACTAGACTGGAGTACCTATTGCATTTCTTGAAGTTCACCCTTGCTTTGGCTGAATATCTCCTCCTGCTTCGCTTCTTTTCATTCTACGATCTCTTGTGAAGCATCATTTAGTGTAACAGCTAAGAAGTCGAAGTCATCTGGTGTGAGGGTAGTCTTAAACGTAGTCTGGGTGGAATTAGCTTTCTTTCAAGATGAGGGATTTGGTGGGGTAGTCTTCCTTTTCATGAAGGGATCCTCCTCCTCTCTAGGCGGAGTAACCTCGTCTTTGTTTTGCTCGACTTCTATCCCACCTAGTTCTTCACCATCACCTCCCCGCGCAGGTGAGATCGAAGTGGTCTTTGTAGATGTGCTGTGGATATCTTGAACTTCAGCATCCTTCTTAGTATTACTTGGTCCAGGTGTATCCAACATAGCTTCAGGGATTTCCACGTCGGACATTTCTGCGAGGTCCACTGGAACAAGGAGGTCCGCCGACCATTCCTTGGTAATCTTCTCCAAGTCTTCTTCTGTCAACTTGTAGTGTGATTGGAGTTGTTGTTTATGTTCATCAACGCATGCTGTGATATAGGTTAAGTGGCGGTCCACACTGAACTTTAACAAAGGTCTAAACCTATGAAGTGTGTTTGGGGTGATGCGCGGTCTCGACTGGATTGCATTCTTCAATTAGTTGTAATAGGCATCGAAGATGACATTGGACTGCCACTGTTTTTTCATGTCGTTGGAGTACCATAGCGTATAGAAATTTGTGGCCAATGGTTCGAAGGGTTCGATCTCTAGAAAAGTGGCACCTTCTGGTAGCTCCCAGGCGATGAAAGTGATTATTATGAGCAACCAACTGAAGTGGAACTCGTACCCTTGGTCTTGCGCTTCTCTGCAATCAAGCTCTACCTAGTTTACAAGATACTACGCCCAGTTCATTTGTAGTCCCTCGACGCACTTCCCTATGAGGTCAACTACGAATCCAGTCACTTGAGTTGGTCTGTTCTTGTGAACTAGCTTGCCTGCGATCAGCTGACAGGCAAGGTGCACTACGCCATTCTGGATAGAGGCTACCTTGTAGCCTCACATGCCCTTCTCAACATTGCCATAAGTTTCTTTTATCCTCTGCACTAGTGCTCGGTCTGAGGTCTTTCCTGGGTAAAACTCCTGTGGGTCAGGACCTTGCATACTAATTCTTGTGATCTGATTGATCAAGGTCGGATCCACAGTGATGCGGCGGGCCAGCCATAAGTATCCTCCATGGTAGCAGGACAACAACAACTTGACACATGCGTTGACTTCCTGGTGTCCGTCGAAGTGCGGGATCTTCATTACATTAAGTAGTGTGGACTGTGCGATGTTTTGGGTCCATGACTGCAGGACAATCTTAGAATTCTTGCCTTTGGTCCTAGTTAAGTACTTATGCGGAGCTAACATGCTATAAACTTTACGATATTCGAGGATAAAATCACTAAATTTCAGTGTTGCGAGCTTATCCTGGTCAGCATGGACTGCGCGCACCCCTTTCGGAAGGTATGCGATGATCAAAGCATACTCAAATTATCGAGGTACGTTGTCACGGTTGATAGCATCGCTTAGAGGTGGTAAGTAAGTCGGTAGAATGTGTGGGATAAGCTTGGCATTTGAGATGTCATCCTTATGCTTAGTTCTTTTCTCTACGTCGGCTCAAGATGTCCCTGCTCGAGCAGTCGATGGGCACGCCTGTATTCCTGTCGTGGATGATGCTTGGACGCCAGTGGACATTCTTCTTTCCGACATGACTCTCTCAGTCATTATGTCAATAAAAAATTCTTCAACTACTTTCTCAGCAGCGTTGAGCTCGTCTGACATACAAGCTTGGGTCAACTAGCTCGAGTGTTAAAATGAATTTAGATACTATAGTGATTGGTATGTAAACAAGGCGATGATCACAGGGTGAAGTAATCTCAAGTTTTGGGCTCAAATTTTCACTTAGCAAAAAGTATTTTCGGTGCGTGGTGCGACGGACTAAGTAGGAAAATTTAGCAATGGTCTACTTACAATGGGTATGAGGTAGCATTAATTGATGTTCTGTCCGTATGGGGCGAACTAACATTCTAGTGGCGAGCCATAAATGTGTTCCAACCCGTTTGGAATGACAATTGAATGGTTATATTGGATTCCAACAACTGTATTGTTTCGCCATGGCGAAGTGCCATAGGTTACTATTCTGATATCCCGACGAGGCTCGATTCCTGTGATTTTTCCTTCTGCGAAGTTTCCTCTAGACTCTCCTGTAACTTTTTGATATTGGATTTCTTTTTTCTTAGCTTCTTAGCCTTTTTTCCAGTGAGCTTCATCTCGGTCATCCTTTTTCCATTCCGATTCTTATCTTCTCTTATCATAGAGACTTCGCGATGCTGAGATTCTTTCTTCAGATCCAAGGGTAATATTCCTTCATCATATGGATTAGGTATCTCGGTCTTCTGTGGTTCCTCTAATTCTCTTATAACTTTGATATCCAATTCCCTGGTGTTCAATAGCTTAGGTCTGTCCTCTTATTCTTCCATCAAGTAGGAGATCCTTTTCTATTCATAAATTCCATGAGTTCTTGTTGCTTCTGTTCTAGTGCTTCCTTTTCTTCTTTTCTCTGGATCTGGTCTTTTTCAATCCAGATCTTGCCTAACAAAGCTAGAAATGGGGTATGATCCTCAATAAATTTAATAACATCAAATTCTTCCTCTGTCGAAGCTCCATGGGTGCTCATAGCTATCTAAATAATCCTGCCACATAGGGTTACCATTTTTCCTTTAAAAAATCCTATGGTTCCTAGCGAAGGAACCATAGCAGGACTTCCTAAGGTTTCCCAAGTACTTTATGTCATAATGTTCATCTGTGTTCCCTCATCCAAAGCACAGTCAATGTCGAAGTCTCCTATTCTTACTTTGCTTTTCTCCTCTTCTTTGAATATCTCTGATAAACTAGCATCTTTATGTTCATTCGGGGTTTCTTTCATTTTCAGTAACATAATCTCTGATTCTTTCTGGAGTTCTTCTATAATCTTAGTCTCTTGATCTCCTTCAGAGTTTGCTTGTTCCATATTCAACTTTTTAAGTCTAGCAATCATTCTAGGGCAATCCAGTACTTCATGGTCCATAGTCTTACAACATAGGCAACTAGGGTTTCTCCTAGGGCATTCCTTAGCAATATGTTCTGGTCTTCTGCAACTGTAACAAAGAGTTAATCCTCTCTTTCTTTTCAATGATCCCCAATTCTTATTGTACTGCGTGCTAGGATCATAATGGTTAGCATGAAAAAGTTTATTTCTAGGGTCCTGCATCCATTGGTTAGTCCAATTTTTTTTTCTATGCATAGGTATAACATATCTTTCACTATTCTTATCATATCTATTCATATCAAACTTTCTTTTATCTAACAATACCTTAGTTTTCAAGCTAGGACAAAATCTATCAAGCATATCTAAATCCATACTTTGGAAATAAAAAATTTCACTTATTTGCTTCTACAAAGCACAAAGCTTTCAGATCTAAAACTTTAACTATTCTTACCTTTATCAGAGCACAGAGCTTACAGATCTTACCTCTTTTCTGCAGATCTTACCTCTTTCTTTCAAAAATTTCCACTTTTACTTTTCTTAGAGCATAGAGCGTTAAGATCTCGCTTCTTTTCTTCAGATCTGATCTTCCTTTCTTCAAATCTGACCTTATTCCTGGTACAAAGCTTCACAAGTCGAGTAAAAATATGTGCACTAGGGCAAAGGATCTACACACAGAGCTTATTTTGCACAAAGCTTCTTCTTCTTTAGTTCCCAACAATCACATTTTTAGGTCCCGACAACGGAACCATTTGTTGGCACATGGGAATACAGGGTTCAACGCTCAAGAGCACACCAACAAAGCCCTAACTACCGACCCTTTCGGCAACACCTGCGAAGCAGATGAAGTCTCACCCGAGGTAGAGGCAGGGGTGGTTGCAGGACTCAGATGTCTGCAACCTTAGCTGGGACACAGATCTGTGATTATATCGCTTAGCAATTACCTAGCATATATTATCCATCAATATTCAACCCTCATGATACTTCGCAGATAGCACAGAGCATCATAGTATGTACTTAGATCTAAGATGATTCAACACTTAGCCACAGAAGGATATATTAGATTCGACAGATCAAGCACTAAGCATATTATATATCAGACCTAACATTCATTCATATTTCATAAGCACAAAGCATAACTAGATCTATCTAAACACATCAAGGCATTTATCAAGGGAGAGACAAACACATCAGGTCGAAGCACAGAGCACAACACAGAGTTACCGTGGTTCACCCCCACCCTGGGGCTACATCCACAAAGTCTTATTCTTCATTATCCCAATCAAGCAGTTTACAACACAGAGCTTCAACAATCCTTACTTCACACAGGAAAGAAGATCTGCACAACTCGCTAGATCCTTCTTTCTTGCACTTCAGCACAAAACTGCAACAACTTGCACTGAGCTCTACAAGCTTCTTACAATAATGCACAGACCACTTACAATAAACATCTGATCACACAAATCTAGTTACTTGCACTAATCCGTTAGGTATACATCACATGGATGTACTACCATCCTCTACTTACATTTCCTAAGTATCTATTTATAGATTACAAAAATGGACCTAAATGTGGGTAAACCCACGGACTGACATCCCTTTCCCATTACATTAACCCAAAACCCTAAAGGGACCCAAAAATAGGTCTATCTCCCCCAATTTCCGCTTCACGTTGTGCTCCATCTTTGACAAGCTGTCGAAGTCCCAAAAATGGTCAAATATGACCAAGTGTTATTCAAAACTTGGTCAAGGGCCAACACATGGGATCATTAACTTGATTTGTTCCATCATCTTCTTCCATGAGATCCTCCTTTTCTTGGTCATGATAATGTTCCTCAGCTTGTACAACATGATTTCTACTAATACTTAGTGTAATATTTTGTGAAAAGTTAGAGGGCAACTCTAACTTTATAATTACAAACAATCATTTAAAATTAGTGTATACTATAACAAACATTCAAACAATACACACACACACACACACACACACACACACATATATATATAATTTTATATAAAATTGACAAAATAAAAAAAGATAATGAATATATAGCTAATTACCATGGGACGATATTCATTCGATTCGGCATCAATGTGACCATATTTCCTACAATGTTTTGTAGCTATTGCTATTAAAATTCTTATGGAACGTCTAATGCAACATTTTTTACAAGGGAAATAACATCTACCATCACCCTTTTCACCCGCTTTACTTTTTTTCCCACCTCTAACAACATTCTGCGACATTTTTCCGCACAAAAATACCCTTTTGGAACCCTTGTTGTTATAGCAAGATTGTCGCGAACATCTTTAAATCATCAAATATTTATAGTCCAATTTTAGGTCACTATCGTCGCAATTGCAACGATAGTGACCTAAAAATATTTATTTTCCACCTATTTATTTTAGGTCATTTTCAATGGTCAATTTTAAGGTCAATTGTTATGGTCAAAGTTCGTCGCAAGAGCGACAGACAAACTACATTCGGTGCTCTTGCAATGAACATTGACCATAATAATTTAGTCAAACTGCAGGTGTCGAGATAGCAATGAATATGGGGTGGATTTAGAAAAATTTAACTTTTTCTCTTGCATGTTGCGACAAAAGAGTACTTTCATCAGAAGTGGTTGTCACAAATTTTTCAATATGTAGTAGTGAATGTTCAACAATTGCTAAATCGTGTCGCAGCGTCTCTTAATTAGTTTGAGAATCGTACTTCCTCTTGGTTTCTAATATGTGTAAACTTTTAGCATACACTCCATATTTTCCCTGCGTCCATCGAAGCTCAGTAGGCTTCACGTTGTAAAACACTGCAATTATTGTAGCCTTCGACTCCCACATCAATATGAGCTCATTTAGACACCAAGGTGATTCTACATATATGGGTGAAAATATGACCACATGGATGGAGGTTGTTTTAATAACCCTTTCTATTTGAGAAGTTAAAGAGCCTCCATGTTGCAATTCTTGACAATCGAGAAAGACATTGACTCCATGAGAAAGAAGGCGACGATACATGTGACTGGCAAAAGTTTTCTTGACATCAGGTCCATGATGATTTAGGAATACTTCGTAGTAGTGATTTTTGTTAGGAGTAGTAGAGGTGGAAAAGGATGCAACAATTTCCAACTGGAGACTCCAACTGCAAGGGAAAAAATGGGTCTGATGTGAAGGACAAACGATGGAAAATAGAATTAGACTACAAGGGAGGGGATGCCTTAGGAGTTCCTTAAGCCCAAGAGAGTTTGTGGAGAATATTTCTACAGAGACGATGGCCCTTCAATATTATGTCTGATGGGTGTTTTAGTAGTGGTCGACCAGTAAGTGTGCCAAGCTTATCTGGCGTAAAAAAGAAATGTACCAAAATGTACCGACCCCTCAGATCTTCCAATGCACAACTATACAATGTAGGAGATCAATAACTACGTGGACAGGCGGCCCGCTAAAGAAAAACAGGCAATTGGAGACTCAAACTACAATATTAGCATTGGGTCAGATGTGAAGCCCATCCTTCACATTTATTTTGACTACATATAAGCTTGGCGCGCTTGATGGTGGGCCACTGGAAAAGTTTGTGACGGAGAAGATGCCCCTTTTTTCTTATGTCTGAACATGTTCGTAGTGGCCGACCATGGAGCGCGCCAAGTCTATCCGGCATCAAAAATAAAAGCGTAGGCTAAACCCCAAACGAAAGGGACCTTTGCTGGCACTCATTTTTCATCGATTTCACCGATCAAGTCAGAGCCGTTGCCGATCCTGTCAGAGCCCTGACTCCCCGATACCCGTCACATCCCGTTGATTGGCCAATCTTTCCGTCCGGTAACGACGTCCTCCTGGAGGCAGCTGGCGGCTCCCTCATTCAAGGCCATCAATTGTCTTACCAAATTCATTCTTCCCCCTGCGTGCCCATTCCTTTGTTCCTAATCTGCACCCGCCTCATCCATTCCTTTGCCCCTGAACCAGAGATACGTGAGCAACTGCTGGCGAAAACATTCTTCATTGTGTGAAGGGTTCTAGGAAACTATTTCTGTAGAAGTCTACGTCTGGTAAATCTAGTTTTGGTAAATCTGTTTGCAAATTTATAGCTTGTTGCTTCCAAATACTTCAACTTCAATGTCTAACTCCTTCCAATTATGAGCTCTGGTAGGCTGTTATTACCACAAGCTCCCTGTCATGCAACAAACCTCTCATTCCTCATCCGGTTACAGGAAGTTCCATTTCCTGTGATAGCTTCCTTGTTCCAATCAAGTGATGGTTGTCTTAATCTTTGTCCTGAATATTCAATTATCGGATCTCTATTCGAAATTTCATCAATTGCTCAAACACCTACCCGGTCTATGGGATAATGTCTGTCAATGACAAAACATCTTTTATCTATAAAATCATTCTTCCGTGATCTCCTTCATCAACCTGAGCTCAACCCTATAGTTCGGATCTACAAACTTGACTTAATGCTTTGTTTTAAATACTGAGGGCTTTACTCTACTCCTTCAATTCTGAATGTACATCCATCGACCCCGGTGCTTTCCTACGTATTCCATACTATACCCATGATCTCATAAAAGTGCAGTGATTTCTCTATGGAGTTATCTCTCATATATCATGATTTTCCCAAGTGAATATCCCTTGTAAGTGGATGCACATTCCTCTCTCCTTGATTCGATTATTATGATTAATCTGATGTTTTCGTGAATGTCTATTCAATCCTACCGGTATCATAATATACCTGTAAATAAATTTTGATAATGATTCTCTAATCAATCCCTTTTACCAATTGCATGCCTTCCCAGATTAAAATGAGGTTATCTAGGGTATTATGCCAGCCATAAATGAATCTAAGTTTTCTCCCTGTAACAATGGTGGGGAGAATGCTCTTGACTTTGAGAGCTATTCTATGACTAGCTAATGAAACATTCAATAGAGTATTGGATCTCTCATTTGTGGCCAATTCAGGTTTTCCAGATTTAGTTTCCATTTCTCTGTAATCTTTGCTAATGATTGATTTATTATGAATTCTTGCTAAACTTTAAGCAAATCAGGGCCACAAAATTCCCACACGGATTGTAAAATGTACAAGGGAATTCATCTATCCCAGGATCTTATTCAATAACTAAAATTCTAATTTCTAAGGGTCTTTTAGTGATTTCATTTATAGTTAATAAACTATCACATTAATTAGCTTGGGAGGCACCTAGACAACCTTTTAAAAGGCACCGTGATCTCTCTTTAAGTATAAGCTAAACATTAATTTTCATCACTTTCCACCCTTAGTCAAAATTATAAATCTTTGTTTGATTTAACATCTCTGGCAAACAATCTTAGATACCCATTTCCATATGGCCTTTGCTTTGAAGCACCTGCAATAATGTGTATCATAGATTCATGGCTATCAAAGGTGAGGAGCTTATAGATCTAGGTAAAATTAATTAGTCTAAGACTATAATATAATAATGTCCATGATATAATACACACAAATCAAAGAAATTTTTCCTGGTTCTATTGAGGCATGTTACAAAATCTTTATTCCCATAGGGTTACGTGGGCTTGGCATCACAAACCACATTGAGCTCGTCTAAAAAATATTCTCCTTGCCTTAACATAGCATGGTATAAACAAGGTGAATCTAAGGAATGCCTTCCTTTCCATCTTAATTGGGAAGGTCAATGTTGAACCTAACAAGGAGGGTTCTGAATAGGGAATTGAAATCTCTGTATAAAATTAAAATTACTCCACAACTAATCATTTTCTGAATAGGAACTTGAATCTCTATATATGGCACGGCTAATCATTTCTCCCCAGTCTAACTTAGAGCACCTACTAACATCTAAGAATTGGATCTTTGTCGCCTACTCCATACTTGGCAACTCTTCTAACTCAGAGCACCCGTTAATGCATAGCTTCGAAAGCTTTGTTGCAAGCTCCAAATCCCTTATTTTCTTCAGCTTCACACATCCGTCTACACACAACTCTTCCAGACATACCAATGTTTCCATACTTGGCAAATCTTCTAACTCAGAGCACCCACTAACATCTAACAATTGAAGCTTTTTTACAAACCCCAACCCCCTTATGTTCTTCATCTTGACACATCTGCCCACACACAACCACTTAAGAGATACCAATGTTTCTGTACTCGAAAACGCTTCTAACTCAACACACCTAGTAACATCTAACATTTGAAGCTTTGTCGCAAGCTCCAACCCCCTTATTTTCTTCATCTTCACGCATCCGCATGCTGACAACTCCTTCAAGGATATCAATGTTTCAATAGTCGACAATTCTTCTAACTCAATGCAATCTGAAGATATAATCGTTGAAGCTTTGTCAGTTGGGTCAACCCATGTATTCTCTTCAACTGCACACATGTATTTAACCGCAACTCCTCCAAAGAAATGGGTAGCTGCAAAATTTTCACGAGTTTCCAGTGTAAGAAAGTTATTATACATCTATCATGATTCTCATCTACAAAACCTTTCCATATTTATATATGGATCATGATTGTCATCGACAAAACCTTTTGAATTCATTCAAGATGTTGTGGTGATACTAATAGCCACTAAACACAATAGTTTATACAATGAATTTCAGTTTACCTGTGATTCGTGTTGCCACAATGTTTCTAATCTGCTCCCAGACACTTGAAGAGTCCTTAAATTCTTCATTGAAATCCAGGAAGGCAGGGAAGAGTATGGACACTCTTTCCACCAGAGCCATATAATATTTGGAGCCTCAACCCTCTTCATAATACATTCCAAGAGAGGACCTTCAGTATCAACAATTTGTAACCTCCCCATCCAAATAACTTCAAATTCATCATCGTCATGATATTCACTAAGAACCATTTTAATTCCCCGCACGGGTATTGTTGAAATTACTAAGACAACTGAGAGGGGTGGGGTGAATAAGTTGTTATTGTGCTTAAACAATTTTAAGTCTATTAAAGCATTCTTAATCTTTCTTGAAGTGATCATCAATATTATACAACATATGGACAACATAAATAATGAACATTAGTCACACATAAGATATACATAGAGACAGATTTTCACGAGGAAACCCATAAAGGGAGAAAACCTCTTCTTCTTCGAAATGATAGGCAGTCTTTTAAGTTCTGTACATCATCTATAATTGAGCACCAACTCAATATGAGGCTACTACCTCTATTTTACAAGCTCCAACTTGTTTGAGAGAACCAACTCTCTAGTTTCTCTAGCACCCACTAGAAGGAAGCATCAACTTCCTTAATGTTCCAGCACCAACTGGATGGAAGCACCAACTTCCAGTTACACAGGCTCCAACCTGTATAACAGAGAACACTTCTTCTCCCTTGCACCACCCTACCACCCTAGCTTTTCTAGCTGCAACCAGATGGAAGCTACAACTCCCTATGTTCAAGCACCCAATTGAACCTCTGAGGACAATAGTCCTCCCTAGAACCTCCCTAGCACCTCCCTACCACCCCGATTACAAATAAATGATTGAATAACCAACAACACAGATAAATCAATTCTTACCACTTCTTCTATGTTTTGTAAATCTGGTCTGCTTCTAACTGTTCTGCAATTCTTCTCTTCCTCTGTCTATTCTGCACTTTTCTCTGCTTCAAGCTATTCTGCAATTCTCCTCTTGCTTCTATCTATTCCTCATATGTTACTCATCTCTGAGTTTTATCTCACACTGCGCATACTGTCAGTCTCACACTGCGCATACTGTCAGTCTCACACTGTGCATACTGTAATTTTCGCTTTCTTACAGTTCAACTCATTTTTCATTTAGAACGACCAACCTCACACAGTCACTGTGTATTACTTTTATACACTACAACCCCTTCAGTTACCCCTCAAATCCCTAGAACAACGCTTTAGCAACTGAAACGTCAACCGTCCAAGAACCATGATTTGATTTTGCTAACTGAATCATAACTGAACAATTAATCATGAAGAGCAACAGTATCCCTTTGATCAGGTTTCCAAGTATTCAACACCATTGGATTACAAGAACAGGGTCTCGCGTTGATTTCTCCATTTCGCATTTCGACATTTCGGCATTTTGGCATTCCTGTGGTGAATAGTCTTGACTCTTCATGTTACGATCGGAGCTTAGCTTGACTAGCTTCGATCATTTCAGCATTTCGCATGTTGCGAGGCATCTTGAATCTCCAAGTCGCGATCTCCAAAATGGAGTTTAGTTGTTAGCGCCTTTCACAATTTTGCATTTCGACATTTCATGATTTCACATGTCGTGAATTCTTGTTGCGAGGAATCTCAACTCTCCAAGTCGTGATCTCCGAAATGGAGTTTAGTTGTTAGTGTCTTTCGCAATTTCGCATTTAGGCATTTCGCGATTTCGCATATCACAAGTTCGAGAGGTTAGGGAATCCCGTTCCTTTGACTTTCCAGTCGGTGAAATGATGATCTTTCACCATGTGTCCTATGGACCCAACGGTCCAGATCTTATCATGATTTCGAAACTTCACGGGCATTCGTCGTGTCTGATCAATGGTCCAAATCAATCCTCGATCAGACGGCTAGGATTATTTCATGATTTCACATATCGCGAGTTAGAGAGGTTAGAGCACTCCTTCCTTTGACCTTTCAGTTAGCGAAATGCCAATCTTTCTCCATGTGTCCTCTAGATTCAATGGCCAGGATCATTTCACAAATTCACGAGCCTTCATTGATGTGCCTATTTCAGGATTTCGACGTTTCGCATTTCGCAAATTCGGGACTCCTGTGATGAAGAGCCTCGACTCTTGACTCCTCCAACTCCCGGTATCTGAAACTCTGAAACGTCGTGGTTTCACATTTCATGATTTCATCATTCCTGTGATGAAGTGTTTCGACACTTCCAACTCCTGGTATCTGAAACTCCGAAATGGAGTCAGATCAACGGTCCGGTATTTCGGCGTTTCGCATTTCGGCATTTCTGTGATGAAGTGTTTCGACACTTCCAACTCCTGGTATCCGAAACTCCAAAATAGAGTTTAGCTTCTGATACCTGAAATGGAGTTTAGCTTCTGATCTTGTAACGACCCTGCTTAAATAGATGTATAGGGATTATTAATTATAATTAAATTGATAATATGACTATCCTAATATGTTAGTTAAACAATAATTATTTCTTAATAATATTAACTAATTAATTATTATTAATTACTTGTTCATATCTGTCAATGATTAATTAATTATTAATTGACTCATTAATTATTTGAGTGAAGAATTAAAGGGGTTAATAGTTTAATTTATTAAAGACTTACGTATACGGGGGGGGAAAGAAACATTAATAAGGGGATAAGACATTAAATATAGGGATAAGATAATAATAAGGGGATAAGACATTAAATATAGGGATAAGATATTAATGAAGGGGATAAGATAATAAAGGGGGAGATAATAAAATTAATGAGGGGGAAGAGAGTCGGTGAAGGGGGATATGACGAGAGGAGTCTTACAGGGAGAAGGATTATATTGGAAGGGGGAAAGTATTTTTGGGGGGGACTGGATTTCTGTTTGGGATATTTTCTGGTGTGGGGAGTTTTGATATTGGGAGTTTTAGTGAACCATTGCAGGGGCATCGAGTTGCTGGGGGTTTTGGGCACGGGGGCCAGGATATCCTTACGGTATCCTGGAGCTAGGGAGATGGACAGGCTACTCCTAGCTGGCAGGGAGGAAAACTCGATTTTGGGCAGTGTTTGGCACAGTTTCAACTTTAGCATTGGACCAACAGAGATCGGGGTTAGCATCAGGAAGAGGTAATTTATTTTATATATTTGTTTTATGTATTATAAGGAATATGCAGTGTTATGTTGTTTTTCGTAAGTGAATTAGGATCTGTTCGTAAATTTTAATTAAACTGAATGGATATATGTTGGTTATGATGTTATGAAATGTTAGGATAGCATTTCCTTNATAAGGCTTTGTGGAGCAGAACCTTACACATGGTATCAGAGCCCTGGTTCAAAATCTAGAGCCGAGGGCATACCTACCCACCCAAAAATTTAAACCAACCCCACCTAGGAATTTAAACAACCCTAAAACCCTTTAATTAGATGACAGTCTTAGCTCCAAGCTCCACCTCCACCTAGCCTGCAAGCCAAAAAAAATAAAAAAAAAATTAGTTACACATATCTATATATAAACAAGATTTTTAGCTGAACTATGCGTTGCATCATTTTCCAATAATTCCTCTTCTAAGGTTAATCAAATTACATTTATAACATAAATTCCTTACAGTGATGTTTTCAGATCCCACCTACTTAGAATCGACCCAGAAATAAACCAGAAAACCTTAGAAATTGTTGTAAGTTTGAAGGAGGCATGTTCAGCTTCAGACCTGTAAGAATCCTAGTGTGTAAAAGCTTCAAACCTATGAGAAGCCTCACCTATACAGAGTGATATTTTTATATAATGAACAAAAAAAATAAAAATACAATAAGAATAAAGTAAAAAATAATAATAATAATAATATGTGTGTGTGTGTGTGTGTGTGTGTGTGTGTGTGTGTGTGTAGAAATAGAAATAAAATAAATTATAAAATTATTAGGTCGTACGCACAATCTCCAATAAATATATATATATATATATATATATATATATATAGGTATTTACAATATATATATATTTTTATTAACAGGGCATTCACCTTTCTTATCTACATTGATTGGAACCTCAACGATTGAAGCATCCTTTTCAATGCAAATTCTTTAGAATAACAGTTGTTACTTGTAATTATTTGACAACAAAGAATCTCGGAGAATAGGATTGAAGCGTGCCCTGACATGTAAAATGAAACACACAACACAACAAGCAAAGAAAATATGTAAGAATGTAACAAATTACGCATTCAAAATGGCCAAAGAACGAGCCATATCAGCCTAGCCTTTTGGAACCTATCAATGGAGTAACGTAAATTCATACACCTTCAAACGAGCTAAATATATTACTATAAATTGCCAATTCATAGAAAATTAGTGATAATCTTCCCATTCATTAACGGATACACTGTGTCGAGAGGAAAGGTAAAATAAAATCGTATTGTCATTTGAAGCCAATCTATATGATATCGAGAGTTGGTATACAACAATGGCACCATTTCCCACCGCCCACGTCAAGCACTAAGTCCACGACCACATGCCAAGCCACGAAGGAAGCTTCCCTTCCAGCGTCTGGTGAGAGAAATCGCTCAGGATTTCAAGACCGATTTGAGGTTTCAATCCTCCGCCGTGGCCAGAAGAGCATTGAGTTGTTGATAAGGAAGCTTTCACTTCCAAGCCACGAAGGAAGCCACTGGTCGACCTGGTGCACAATGTGCCAATCGCTAACCCTAAACTCAGTGTTATTTTATCCAAGCAAAACGTACAGGGATGAACAGTGAGTGAAGTATCAAAATTAAGACTAAACTTCATTCTAGCAAACTCCAGATAGATTATTCACTGAGATTTCAACAGAATTCTGACTCAAAACCCCATATGATTTTCATACAATTATACAACGAATTCCACATGTATCTACATATATTCACACACACTGTTCCAAATTTCAAACAAAGCTGTGAAATACAGCTGCCGGCTACTCCGAAAGACAAAATGAGGGTTTTTCAGGCGTTGATTACTGAAAAATCAAGGAAAAAGAAATCAAATTGAATGCAATTTACATGAAAGGATGAAATTTAAAAGCCGAAATATCCGCTTTGGTCATATAGCGATATAATTTCGTCGAAGTTTTATCACAAACACGGAAGGGAGGGTAAAGAAGAAGCCCCAACGACACAGATACATAGATGCCCTGTTCCGTCCAACAAACACATGCATATAAACTATACGCAGAATATAAATCCACCAGACAGACGGGAGAATACGATTTTATCATAGACCAGGTATGATTTACAGACGAGAAGTGGTTTGGAGAGAAGAGACAGTGCAAAGAAGTCTGAACAGAGACTATACAGTGCTGACCCCACCGAATAATCTTCAAAATTATTTATCTTCAAACAATCTACTTCCAAATAGAAATTATTTTTATGGGACTGTGTAATATACACAGATATCATATTCTCCAATGACAAAGCGGTCAGATCCAGTCGGTGGAGGGAGAGGGAGCTACAACAAATATCAAATCACCAACTGCCAAGTTTTCCCACCAAGCCCAAAGCCCGCGCGAAGCAGAGGAGCCCGCACGTTGCACGAAAAATCTCTAAATAAACAAATAAACAAAAAAAAAAACAAGCGCCATGCAACACACAAAGGTACAGTGCGCAAGCACTCACACTAAGCCACAGAGAGAGAGAGACCACAAGGGGCGTAGCAAACTGCACTATGCGTCCACCTGCACAACACGGCTTGCAAAACCAACACACAACAAACAATCCAATGCCCAAGCATCAACGCCAAAAAAAAAGCAAGACAATAGCCTTGGACTCATGAAAGATTGGGAAAAACTTGGTATAAAACTCTGCAAATAAATTAAAAAGGCAAAAAAAAAATATACAATCAAAAAGATATACAAGCCAACATAGAGCCACGCCCAGGAGAACCCATGGCTCTACACCCATTGAGAGAAAGAGAGCCATAGCTTAGTGACCAAGGCCGAGGGAAGAACCGAACCCTTGGCCGTGCCTAAACTCCCTCCTTCAACCTCTCCCTGCAAATGCACCAAACGACCGAGCAAATGAGAAAGGAATGGTGCCTTTTAGGGTTTAAATGATAACTTTTTTTAATTATTTTCCGGAAATAAGGAGCAGCATGTGGATCGCATGCGAGGTCTAGGCCTGCGAGGTAAGTTTTTAATAAGTTTTAATATAAGTTTTTTTTTATATATTTATCTGTTTCATTTTTTTTTAATTAAATTCTTATATTCAAAAAAAAAATATTTATATAATAAACAATTCTATAGTTTAAATAAATTAAATAAATTAGGTTTTATTTTAAATTAGGGATTTCAAAATTTAAATTAATTAATTAAAACCGCATATTTATATAAAAAAAATGTTACTTAAGGGGGTGATCTGGGTTTTGAACCCACAACCACCCACCGCCTAAGCCTTAAGAAATGACCAACCACCAATGCGCCACACGTATCACTTTTACAAAATAAATTCACATATAAATAATTTAATTATCAATAGTAGCAAGGTACTACCCTGAAGAATAATCTCTGATTATCCAAGCATCAAGCTCACGAGACCTTACACACAACTGAAGGAGCTAGTCGCCAAGCCCTTCCATTCCATTACACCAGTCAAAGACAAAACACTAAGCTTCAATGCATTGCCTCAGGTTCACTACATCATATGACCACAAGTCCAGAACAATACATAACCACAGTGCCAAGCGCTAAGCTCCAATGCCTGAAAGCCACTCTACAATCCTCAAGACTCACACCTGCAGCCACTGAGACACACAATTCAATGCATATGTACAATGCGCTAAGGAAATCCCACGAATCAAGCATCGAAGGATAATTAGTTGTAAGCGAAAAGTTAAAGGACTTAGACTAGGACAAGCGAGAAGGAGGTGGCATACACGCTAGGAAAGTAAGCTAAAGGAATTGGCGAGTATGGTGCAAGGCTAGCGTAGCTACCGGGCAAGGGAGTCAATAGTTTTCTTAGGCAAAGAAATCAAGCTTAGACGCTTTAACCCTAACCTAGCCAATCCCCTAAAGAGAGTAATGTCTATTTACAGACAAGTAAAAGAAACTTACGCCTAACCCTATCTTCTAGTTTAAGTAGCACCAATTCGAAACGTACTTGAACTCACCCTAACAACTTTGGTTGTTACAGGTTAAATCATACAGGATGGTTAGGACTCAAGGGAATCGAGGCAAGGGAGCATCATCGCAGGCACCGCCAACACTGCCAACGCCGCCACCACCATCGCCCGAACTAGCCCTCATACTGTGCTCATTGGAGGCCATAAATGAGACTTTAAAGGGGCGACAACCAGCAGGGACTGAGGTGGAACCCCCACCATCTAGAATGGGTAATCTAGAAGCGTCGAGGGATTCAGGGGGAGGACCTTTGCCCGAAGACATCACTTGAGAATTGCATCAGATCAAACTTCTGGAGTTTGTCGGGGGTCGCGCCAGTGAATGCACGGAAGCATGGTTGGAAGGCATGACAAGGTGTTTTTCCTTAAGGGACTATGCGTCCAACTCAAAGGCAAAGATACCAATTTTTAAGTTAAGAGACAACGCCTTGAACTGGTGGGGCAACCTGGAAAGACAACTGCATCTTACCCTAGACACAGTATCTTGGGAACTTTTCGAGGAGAGGTTCCGAAGGAAATATTTGCCAGCTTATTATGAGGAACAATAGGTAGGGGTGGCATTTCATGCCTTAGTACAGGGAAACAAAACTGTAGAAGAATATGAGATCAAATTTATGGAATTGGTCAAAAATGTTTCGTATATGGATAATGACCAATGACAGGCAGAGCGCTTCATCTATGGATTGAACCCTAAGATAAGAGCTATGGTGTGGATGTGGAAACCGTCTTCGGTAGAGGAAGCTGTGGAAAATGTGCGTTATGCGGAGGTACAAGACCGACCTTTCCACATCGTCTCGGATTCGTAGGGAAGACACCTAGGACATTTCCCAAGGGAGGGGGCTCAAGGCCACCTCCATATGGTAACAGAGTCGCACCAAGGACAGTAACCACAGGGATTTCAATGGAAGCGAGTGCAGCATCTCGTTCATCAACAATGACACAGACAGGTCCACGACCATCTCAGGGAACAACTAGTAGGGGCAGGGGTTCCAGGGGAAAGAACTCATTTCAGAGACAGTCACATAACAGTGCGCAGGTTCAATCTCGTGTTACCTGTTGGGGGTGCTGAGGACCCCATTACTAGCATGACTGCCCAAAGTTACAATCAGGATTTACACATAGAGAAGGAAAGGTCCCGATGGGAAGAGAAAGTAGCAGCCACCAGATTTACGCAGCGGTTAATAATCACCAGGCTGAACATCAATCCACGGTGGTGGAGTCATCAGGTATGCTAATTCATATCAATGTTAAGATTTTATTTGATTCTAGTGCTACAGACAGTTTCATTTCACCTTCTGCATTAGAAACGAGTGGGTTGGCAGCCTACAAGCATGATGACTTTAAACAAGTCGAGATGGCTTCGGGGGAAAAACAAGCGGTAGGACCTAGTGTTGATAATTGTATAGTAAACCTGGGAGTGTGTACTACCAGGTTGAAGGTATACATCACTGCTCTCGGGGCATATGACCTAATCATTGGAATGGATTGGTTATAATTTCATCGATCTTTGGTAGATTGTTTCGCAAAGAGGGTGCTTTGTGTCGACGATGAAGGAAGACCAGTTGAGATCCAAGGTGTACGGAGAAAGGTGTCATTACGCTTTATCTCAACTATGAAGGTTAAGTGATGCTTGAGGCAAGGGTGTCGACTTTATGTAGTGGAAGCAGTGAACAAAAAGAAGGGACCCTCATTGGATCAGTACCCGGTATTGTCATAATTTAAGGATGTTTTTTCGAACAAGTTACTAGGGTTACCTCCTGAGAGGGAGCTTGATTTTACTATTGAGCTAAAACATGGTGCAGAACCAATTTCCAAAACTCCGTATCGGATGACAACGTTAGAACTTTGTGAGTTGCAAATGCAGTTGAAAGAGTTACTAGACTTAGGGCTAATAAGTCCCAGTGTCTCACCTTGGAGTGCACCAGTAATTTTTGTAAAGAAGAAGGATGGATCCTTACGATTGTGTATAGATTACAGGGACTTGAATCGTGCTACAGTGAAAAATAGGTACCCAATGCTGTGAATATATGACCTCTTCGATCAGATGAACGGAGCAACGGTATTCTCAAAGATTGATTTGCGATCAGGGTAGCACCAATTAAGGATTAAGGAAGGCGATATCCCAAAAATTGCCTTTCGAACTCAGTTTGGACATTACGAGTTTGTCGTAGTACCTTTCAGATTGACCAATGCGCCAGCAGTATTCATGAGCCTCATGAACGGCATATTCCAGAAGTACTTAGATCGATTTGTACAAGTCTTTCTAGATGACATCCTCATCTATTCCAGGAACGAAAGAGAACATGAGGAACACTTACGAGTAGTGTTGTCATGCCTTAGAGAGAAAAAATTGTATGGGAAGTTGTTGAAGTGTTCCTTCTTCCAAAAAGAGATTCACTATTTAGGTCATATCATTTCCGGCGAAGGAATCTCTGTGGACCCAGAAAAGGTAAAGGCCATTATGGAGTGGCCAGTGCCGAAAAATGCCCATGAGGTGAGAAGCTTCATGGGGCTAGCAGGTTATTATTGGAGATTTGTGGAGGGATTCTCAAAAATAGCGAAACCCATCACCACCTTGCAGCACAAGGGGGTCAAGTATGAATGGACTGAAGAATGTGATAGTGCATTCATTGAGCTTAAGAGGTTAGTAACTAGGGCACCAATTCTATGAGTACCGGATATGGAAAAGGACTTCACTATCCGCATGGATGCCTCAAAGCAAGGGTTGGGGGTTGTGCTAATGGAGGATGGAGGAGTGATATCTTATGCGTCAAGGAAGTTGAAGAAACACGAAGAGCTATACGCGACTCATGATTTAGAGTTGGCAGCTGTAATGCTAGCTCTGAAACTTTGGAGGCACTATCTTGTGGGGCGAAACTTTGAGCTCAAAACGGACCATCAAAGTTTAAAACATCTCTTCACTCAAAGGGATCTGAATTCCAGCCAAAGGCGATGGAGTGAGTTTATGAGTGAGTACGATTTTGGTATTTCATACATCAAGGGAAACGAAAGTGTGGTCGCAGATGCCTTGAGTAGGAGACGACGCATCTTCTCCTTGATACCCTTAAAAGTCAATCTGAGGGAACATGTGTTGATGCAACTCCAAGGAGACAGTTGGTATTTAAAGGTTACTTCAAACCTCCAGAGCGGGAGGCAGTTAGATCCAAAGTATGAAGGATATAGTATGGAAGCAGATGGAATATTGAGATATCGAGGAAGGATGTACATCCCTAAAGATGGGGATATTCAAAGCATCATACTGAAGGAATCCCATAGAGCACTTTATTGTGCACATCCGGGTGTGAAGAAGATGTACGCAGACATGAGGAAGCTCTTCTTCTGGGTAGGCATGAAGCACGATATAATCCATTTCGTCGCCAAATGCCTAGAGTGTCAACAAGTGAAAGCCGATCACCATCACCTGACAGGCCTCCTACAACCACATGATGTTCCTATGTCCAAGTGGAAAGTCATTTCTATGGATTTTGTTGTGGGGTTGTCGCTCACATCTCATGGACACAATTCCATTCTTGTGATAGTGGATAAGTTAACCAAGAGTGCTCATTTTATTCTAGTTAGAGACACTTACGATGTCACTGATGTGGCACATGTGTTTGTAAGCGAGGTTATCCGTTTGCATGGGATACCTAAGAAGATCATTTCAGATAGGGACTCCAGATTCGCTTCTATGTTTTGGACAAGTTTGCAATCATCATTAGGGACTCAGTTGAACTTAAGCACAACTTATCATCCTGAAACAGATGGGAAAACTGAGAGAGTAAATCAAGTCATCGAAGACATGCTCAGGATGTATGTCATGGATAATCAAACCCAGTGGGAGAAGTACATACCTTTGGTAGAGTTTGCCTACAATAACAGTTTTCATAGCTCCATCGGAATGCCACCCTACGAAGCTCTGTATGGAAGGCCATGCAAAAGGCTGTTGAGTTGGGATAGATTAGAAGATCGAGTAACATTTGGGCCAGAATTGATTCAAGAGATGGAGGAACAGGTGATTTAGATTAGGCAGAGACTAAAGGAAGCATAAGATAGGAAGAAAAGTTATGTGGATGCACACAGGACCGACCGAATTTATGAAGTGGGAGACGAGGTTTTCATTCGTATCAGTCCTAATAAGAGTATTATACGGTTCGGGAATAGGAAAAAGTTGTCACCTCTATTTATAGGATCGTTCATAATCCAAGAGAAAACTGGACCCGTTGCCTATCGTCTCGTATTGCCACCCCACTTGCATAAAACTCATAATGTTTTTCATGTATCTGTTTTACGTCATTATGTTGCTGATGAATCACATAAACTAAATTGGAAGGAATTGCAGGTATCGGACGTGGGAAATCTCACAGTAGAACCATTATGCATATTGGACCGTAGAGCTCGACAGCTCAGGAACCGTCTGGTAGACCAAGTTAAGGTCCAATGGGACAAGTATAGTCCAGGATCTGCTACTTGGGAAGACGTCGAGACACTACGACGAGACTATCCATCACTTTTTTGACCACGTCGAGAATATGTTTCTCGAAGGTGGGGTGTATGTAACACCACCTTTTGACTTAGACAACCAAGATTACCTGAGGCCTACTTATATTATTTTCTCTTCACTGTGAAACTATTAAATGATACACTTAAACTTTTAAGACATATGAACCGTTATGAATGTTTAAATGTTATTGATGATGATGAATATAATGCGATCTACTATGTGAATGCAAATTTTATGAATTTTTAAATGTTATTGATGATGATGAATATAATGCGATCCACACTGTGAATGTAAATTTTACGAATATTTAAATGTTATTGATGATGTTGGATATGATGCAATCTATTTGATAAATGATAATTTTATGAATGGGTGTCGAAATTG
>ML805723.1:53280-155439 GCA_009831015.1 Picea engelmannii
CTGTCCTAATATGTTAGTTAAACAATAATTATTTCTTAATAATATTAACTAATTAATTATTATTAATTACTTGTTCATATCTGTCAATGATTAATTAATTATTAATTGACTCATTAATTATTTGAGTAAAGAATTAAAGGGGTCAATAGTTTAATTTATTAAAGACTTACGTATACGGGGGGGAAGAAACATTAATAAGGGGATACGACATTAAATATAAGGATAAGATATTAATAAGGGGATAAGATATTAATGAAGGGGATAAGATAATAAAGGGGGAGATAAGAAAATTAATGAGAGGGAAGAGAGTTGGTGAAGGGGGATATGATGGGAGGAGTCTTACGGGGAGAAGGATTACATTGGAAGGGGGAAATTATTTTGGGGGGGGACTGGATTTCTGTTTGGGATATTTTCTGGTGTGGGGAGTTTTGATATTGGGAGTTTTAGTGAACCATTGCAGGGGCATCGGGTTGCTAGGGGTTTTGGGCATAGGGGCCAGGATATCCTTACGGTATCTTGGAGCTAGGGAGCCAGACAGGCTGCTCCTAGCTAGCAGGGAGGAAAACTCGGTTTTGAGCAGTGTTTGGCACAGTTTCAACTTCATCATTGTACCAACAGAGATCGGGGTCAGCATCAGGAAGAGGTAATTTATTTTATGTATTTGTTTTATGTATTATAAGGAATATGCAGTGTTATGTTGTTGTTCGTAAGTGAATTAAGATCTGTTCGTAAATTTTAATTAAACTGAATGGATATATGTTGGTTATGATGTTATGAAATGTTAGGATAGCATTTCCTTAAAATATATATATATATATATATTTTTTTTCCGGTTTTATAAGGCTCTGTGGAGCAGAACATTACAGATCTTGCCATGCGATCGCCGTTGTGATGTTGGTCATGATCTTTGCCATCAATGAAAAACACACATACTCTGCCTCTCTGAAAACATGCCAACAATCTCCCCCTTTAGCATTGATGGCAACCCCTTCAAGAACATCCAATTATACCACTGTAGCATATTTGAAATTGCCACACTTTCCCCCCCTTTGACATCAATGTCAAAGAAGAGACACGCTCCCCCTGAGTTGTTGCAGTACATACTCCCCTTGTCAACTATGAGCAGCTTAGAAATACAACAGATATTCAATAAGTACTCCCCCTGACCAGGTGAATAGATTAGACGAAAGAAGTTATAACCCCCAACTTTTGATGAAGATATCCAAAAGGGGTCGCTGCTAACGGCTTTGTAAAGATATCAGTTATCTATTCTGTGGAAGGAATATAATTCACCTAAACAATTATGTTTGTAACTTGTTCTTTGAGAAAATGATATTTATTGGTATGTGCTTAGATTTTGAATGAAGTACAGGATTCTTAGAGAGACTGATGGCACTGGTGTTATCACAGTGAAGTGGAATGGGATTAGTGTAAGTTACCTTTAAATCTGCAAGAGTTTGTATCATCCATAAAATCTGAGTGCAGCAAGTAGCAGCAGCAATGTAATCACCTTCAGACTTAATGTAGAGATTGTTGTCAACAGTACCTTTCTTGAACCCTTTGTCTAGTAAAAATTTGTCTAGTCTATAATACCAAGCTCGTGGTGCTTTTTTCAGTCCATATAAGGCCTTCTTCAGATTGAAAACATAATTAGGATTATCCGTCAATGAGAATCCTTCAGGTTGCTCCATATATACTTCTTTCTCTAGATCTCCATTAAGAAAATCCGAGGTAACAACCATCTGATACACTTTAAAGTTCTTATGGCATGAATATGCAAGGAACATTCTAATGGCCTCCAATATTGCCATTGGTGCAAAAGTTTCATCAAAGTCCTGACCTTCAACTTGTGCATACCCTTTATAGACCAATCTGGCTTTATTTCTAACAACTTGTCCTTTTTCATTCATTTTATTTTTGAACACCCATTTGGAACCTATTACATTCTTATCTTTAGGTCTAGGGACAAGCTCCCAAGTATTTTTCTTCTCAATTTGATCAAGCTCTTCATTCATTGCTCTAATCCAATCATCACGATGGTTTTCTTCATGAAATTTTTTAGGTTCAATCATAGATAAAAAAGCAACATGAGATTTTTCTGAGTATTTAATCAATTTCCTTCTTGTCTGAACTCCTTTATTTATATCTCCAATCATCTGTTTTTCAGGATGATTCTTTCTAACAATTCTGAGAGGTGATTTTGCTTCTTTCTGCTGATTTGTGTCAGCCTAAGTATTCATATCTTCATCTGATTCGGATTCTTCCCTTTTTGATCCTTGTACCTATTCATCTTTATCTTCAACTATATCTTATGTGCTTGGTTCAACATTGCTTACATTTCTGACCGGGATTTCTTCATCAACTTGTATGTCTATACAATCAACCATTTTATGCAGTCTCTTATTGTAACATATGTACCCTTTACTGTTTGTAGCATAACCCAAGAAGATACCTTCATCAGCCCTATCATCATATTTGCCAATATTTTCATCATTGTTCTTTATATAACATTTACTCCCAAAGACTTTAAAATGCTTGATTGAAGCAGGTCTTCCAAACCATAGTTCATAAGGAGTCTTGTCACTGTGTGGCCTGAGATGAGATTTGTTAAGGATATGAACAACTATATGAATTTATTCTATCCAATATGTCTGAGGTATGTTCCTTTCATTCATCATTGATCTTGCCATTTGCTGTACTAATCTATTCTGCCTCTCAACAACTCCATTTTGTTGTGGAGTCCTTGGAATTGTGTACTCTCTTTTGATCCCATGTTTATCACATAACTCTTTGAAGTTCCATGAACTAAAATCTCCTCCTCTATCAGGCCTTACTGCCTTTAATCTTTTTCCTGTTTGATTCTTAGTCAGAGCCTTAAACACTTTGAATTTTTCAAATTCTTCAGATTTTTCCTTCAAAAAGGCAACCCATGTTAGTCTAGAATAATCATCAATAATCAACATAAAATAATTTTCTTTTCCTGTACCTTATTTCCTTGATGGTCCACATAAATCCATATGTACTAACTAGAGAGGTTTTACTGTTGAAGGAAAGTTTTTAGATTTGAACTAAGTGCGAGTAAGCTTTCCTATTTGGCAGGGTTTACAAACAAAGTTGTATGGCTTTGATATCTTCGGAAGATCTTTTACTGCCCCATTATTTCCGAGCTTGACTATATGATCAAAATTTAGGTGTCCAAGTCTCCTATGCCACAACCAACTTTCATCATACTTGCTTAAGTGACATTCTTCTTTTTCTTCTATTAACACATAGACATTGTTTTCTGTTCTTATCCCTTTTGCAACTAGTTGTCCTAAATTCATAGATTTTATTCTATAGTCTTTAGAGGTAAAAACGACTTCACATCCTTGATCACAGAATAGACTGACACTAAGCATATTATGTTTCATACCTTCTACAAACAATACATCTTGAGCTTTCCCTTTGCCATTACTCAAACTTACCATTCCTTTACCTTTTATTTTTCCCGGTGCATCATTTCCAAAAGTTACATTCCCTGATTTGCTTTCACTTGAGTTAGAAACTTACTTTTGTCTCCATTCATATGTTTGGAACATCCACTGTCAATATACCAGGGATTATTTTGTCTTTGGGCTGATAACACTAGTCCACACTTGTCATCTACTTTCTTCTTCCAAACCTTGACATTTTCAACAGTGGGGATCAAATCTGGCTTGTAATTCCTTAAGCGATAATCTGGAGCTTTATGTCCATATTTATGACATATGTAACATTCTAGTTCACTAAATAGAAGATCATAACGATTATTATGCTCATAACTATTGTTATGTTTAACCTGCGTCCTTTTCCCAGCCATCGCATGATTTATAGTCTGAAGTTGTTTGTTGCTTGGTTGTCTCGATCTTTGTTGTGGAAGATGGTTATTCGTTGAATATCTTGATTGTTCATATATAAATATTAAAGAACAATTTATATCTTTGTGACCAAAATTAGAGCAGAAAAAACAATAACCATAGAAAAAACCTTTGTACCTTGAAAAATTTTGTCTTCTTTGAGGAGGTCGATTTCTTTCATGCCGATAATCTCTCTAATCTACAGATTCAGTTCTGGTACTTTTTCTTTCATTCCTTCTTGGTGGCTGATTTTCTTTCTTTGTTTCTGCAGAGTGATTGTTGTCAATGTTTGAGGATTTGACAAACTTGATAGGTTCTGTATTACTTGGATGATCACTACTTGATCCTTCTTCATACCCCAATCCAGCTTTCAACTTTGGGTTTCTTTGCTGATTTAGAATGGTGGTTGATCCTTTTGAAGCTTTAATACTTGGCAGATTTTGGTGATACAATCCCTTAAACTTCTCCTTTTCTTTTCTATTTTTTACTATCTCTTCTTCTAAGGCTTCACACCTCGCTTTCTTCTCTGACAACTGTTGTTTCATTATGTCTTCTATTTTCTTTGCCTCTTCTAACTCCACTTTTAGTAGATAAAAAATTTCATCAGGTTTTTCACCATTCATTTTAAACTGCTTCAACAATTGTTTTTGTTTTCTCTTCTTACATCTGAGTCTGTCAAATTCTTCCAAAGCACTGATTAAATCACCTTCCATATCCACCATAGCTTCTTCATCATCCATTTGAACTCCTTTGTGTTCATCATCAAGATATCCCATAGCCATAAGCATAAAATCATTCACTTTGCCTTCACATGATGAATCACTATCTATGTCTTTTGAGGAATTGTCATTATTTGCACACAAACTTTTCTTCTTACTACATTTCTTGAATTTGTACTTCTTTTCATCATCAGAGTTCTAGTCCTTTTTTTGATGGGGACACTTAGATGCAAAATGACCTATCTTACCACAGTTAAAATATTTGAAGGGAAGCTTGCCTTGATATTTTCCTGATCCTTTTTTTAACCTTCTCACAAATTTTGCCTCAATATCATCTAAATCTGAATCAGTATTCTTGTCTGCTTTAAAAGATGCTTCTCTAGTAATGGATTTATCTTTGTTGATTCTCATTTAATATGTAGTTAAAGTTCCTAGGATTTGATCAATAGACAAAGTTTTAAGATCATTTAGTTCTTCTATAGCAGAGACTTTTGGATTAAATTTATCAAGCAAAGATCTTAAAATCTTCTGAACTAAAATTGATTCTTCAAACTTCTCACCAAGACCCTTCATGGCATTCACAAGTTATTCAACTCTTAAAAAATACTTGCTAACTTTTTCATCTTTATTCATCTTTAGTTGTTCAAACTTCAACCTAAATGTTTGAAGTTTAGCATCTTTTACTTTCTCATTTCCTTCATAGCTGCTAATAAGTTTATCCCACATTTCTTTGGCAGTTTGAAGATGCATCACCTTTACAAACTCAGCTTCTGCAAGTCCATTCAAGATAGAATTCATTCCCTTAGCATTAAAGATAAATTCTAACTTATCATCCTCGGAAGCTAGCACAACAGGCTTTATGTATCCAGTCTCTACTACATCCCAAACATCAACACCTAAGGCCATTAGGTATGTTCTCATTCTAACCTTCCAAAAGGCAAAATTTGTTCCATCAAACAGAGGAGGCTTGGTGGTTGAAGTCCCTTCATGACTTGTCATGTTTAAGCTTATAGATCTACCTTTAGATAAAAGGAACCTAGTCTGATACCAATTGTTGAAATTATTAAGACAACTGAGAGGGGGGGGTGAATCGTTGTTATTGTGCTTAAACAATGTTAAGTTTATTAAAGCATTCTTAATCTTTCTTCAAGTGAGAATCAATATTAAACAACATATGGACAACATAAATAATGAGCATCAGTCACACATAAGATATACACAGAGACAGATTTTCACGAGGAAACCCATAAAGGGAGAAAACCTCTTCTTCTTTGAAATGATAGGCAATCTTTTAAGTTCTGTACATCATCTATAATTGAGCACCAAATCAATGTGAGGCTACTACCTATGTTTTACAAGCTCCAAATTGTTTGAGAGAACCAACTCTCTAGTTTCTCTAGCACCCACTAGAAGGAAGCACCAACTCCCTTAATGTTCCAGCACCAATTGGATGGAAGCACCAACTTCCAGTTACATAGGCTCCATCCTGTATAACAGAGAACACTTGTTCTCCCTTGCACCACCCTGCCATCCTAGCTTTTTTGGCTGCAACCAGATGGAAGCTACAACTCCCTATGTTCAAGCACCCACTTGAACCTCTGAGGACAAAATTCCTCCCTAGCACCTCCCTACCACACTGATTACAAATAAATGATTGAATAACCAACAACACAGATAAATCAATTCTTACCACTTCTTCTCTGTTCTGTAAATCTAGTCTGCTTCTAACTGTTCTGCAATTCTTCTCTTCCTTTGTCTGTTCTGCAATTCTGCTCTGCTTCAAGTTGTTCTACAATTCTTCTCTTGCTTCTGTCTATTCCTCATCTCTTACTCATCTCTGACTTTTATCTCACACTATGCATACTGTCGGTCTCACACTGTGCATACTGTAATTTTCCCTTTCTTACAGTTCAACTCATTTTTCATTCAGAGCGACCAACCTCACATAGTCACTGCGTGTTACTTTTATACACTACAACCCCTTCAGTTACCCCTCAAATCCCTAGAACAATGCTTCAGAAACTGAAACGTCAACCATCCAAGAACCATGATTCGATTATGCTAATTGAATCGTAACTGAAAAATTAATCATGAAGAGCAACAACATCCCTTCGATTAGGTTTCCAAGTATTCAACACCATTGGATTACAAGCACAGGGTCTCGCATTGATTTCGCCATTTCGCATTTCGGCATTTCGGCATTCCTGTGGTGAAGAGTCTCGATTCTTCATGTTACGATCACCGAAAATGAGCTTAGCTTGACTAGCTTCGATCATTTCGGCATTTTTCATTTCACATGTTGCAAATTCCTGTTGCGAGGCATCTCGACTCTCCAAGTCGCGATCTCCAAAATGGAGTTTAGTTGTTAGTGCCTTTTGCAATTTTTCATTTCAGCATTTCATGATTTCACATGTCGTGAATTCCTATTGTGAGGCATCTTGACTCTCCAAGTCGCGATCTCCGAAATGGAGTTTAGTTGTTAGCGCCTTTCACAATTTTGCATTTCGGCATTTCACGATTTTGCATATCGCAAGTTCCAGAGGCTAGGGAACCTCGTTCCTTCGACTTTACAGTCAGCGAAATGATGATCTTTCACCACATGTCCTATGGACCCAACGGTCCAGATATTATCGTGATTTCAAAACTTCACGGGCCTTCATCGTGTCTGATCAACGGTCCAGATCAATCCTCGATCTGACAGCTAGGATTATTTCACGATTTCGCATATCATGAGTTAGATAGGTTAGAGCACTCCTTCCTTTGACCTTTCAGTCATCGAAATGCCAATATTTCACCATGTGTCCTCTGGCTTCAATGGCCAGGATCATTTCACAAATTCACAAGCCTTCGTTGATGTGCCTTTTTCAGGATTTCAACATTTCACATTTCGCAACTTCGGGACTCCTGTGATGAAGAGTCTCGACTCTTGACTCTTCTAAATCCCAGTATCCGAAACTCTGAAACGTCATGGTTTCGCATTTCGCGATTTCATCATTCATGTGATGAAGTGTTTCGACACTTCCAACTCTCGGTATCTGAAACTCCGAAATGGAGTCAGATCAACGGTCCAGTATTTTGGCGTTTCACATTTCGGCATTTCTGTGATGAAGTGTTTCGACACTTCCAACTCCCGGTATCCGAAACTCCGAAATAGAGTTTAGTGTCTGATACCCAAAATGGAGTTTAGCTTCTGATCTTGCCATGCAATCATCGTTTTGTTGTTGGTCGTGATCTTTGCCATCAATGAAAAACACGCATACTCTGCCTTTGTCTGGAAACATGCCAACATGTATTACCTATCCATTATGGAAAAATGATAGTTATTACATGTTCCTTCTTGCAAAATGATGAATAACTAAAAAAAATGATTGAATAATATATTAAGGATGGAATGATTGACTACTCACATAGGATTACTGCAACAAATCCTCGATGACTCTTTCTTTCCAACGACAAAGAGGACGTGGCCACGAAGATCTGACAACATCTCTTCCCACATATCTTAGGTGGTCATGCACATAGATGTTATTCCAATGGTCCACTTCCACTAGACACTTGTCTTGTAGAATTTGAAACCCCAACCTTCCTTTCTAGTGTGAGGTGTTCCATATACTTATGGCCTGATCTTTATTTTGTCCTATGAAAAAACATGCAGTGTCCAAGAATATATGTTTTTCCTCTTCATTGAGGGCCTCATAACTATTTTTTAGCCTTTCATGTATTTCACTAGGAAGTATCTTTTTAAGACTATCCAATTGGTCCTACCAATAAGACCTTTCATTCTTTCCACGTAGAAGTACCCCAAACACTTTTAAAGATAGAGGCAATCCAACATAGGCATTTAAGAACTCTTGTGCCAAAAATCTAAATTTTGGGATTCGATACGGTCGGTCGAAGGCATGACAGTAGAAGAGCTCTAGGGAGTGCTCTTCACCAAGCCCATTCAACTTATAAATTGATTTTTTTTCAACTCCAGAGTTTGTGAGAACATCCTTATTTCTAGAAGTAATCAATATTAAGCTATTTGAGAGAAGAAAAGTTTGATCGTGCAAAAGTGCATAAACCTGATCCACTTGATCTACATCATCTAAAATTAATAGAATCTGAGAAGAGGAGAGATGCATTTTCATTTGCTCGGGTCAATCTCTTAAGAATTTTTCTCTGCAATGAAATTAAAGAGTCTTTACCTACATTTTCTCTTACATCATATAAAAACCAAGATCTCTTGTAATGCGATCTCTTCTGATTAAATAGTTCTTTAGCTAGGCTTGTCTTTCCTACGCCACCCAACCCAAAAATCCCCACGACCTGAGGTATTATTCCACTCCCTTGATGCCGCAATAAAACTTCATTTCAAAATCTTTCACCTTTTCATCCAAACCCTTTGGATATTTAGCTACATTCAATGGTGTTTTCTTCACCTTTTTCAACACACTCTCAACCACCTTATCTACCAATTCGCCCTCGTCATTGGTTATTCACAAGAAAATAAATATAACTAGTGAGAAACAAAAGTCTATGTATATCTATCCATCATAAGGTAATAAAAATTCTGAGAGGGAAGTTTGAGTGCTCACCTATTACACGCCTCTAGATCGAAACCACTTAAGACAAAAACAAAATAAAGATCATTTCTCCAATGTTCAAAAGTCATTGACTCGTGTCGCACCGTCTCTTGATTAGTTTGAGAATCATACTTCCTCTTGGTTTCTAGTATGTGTAAACTTTTAGCATACACTCCATCTTTGCCCTACGTCCATCGAAGCTCAGTAGGCTTCACATTGTAAAACATTGCAATTATTGTAGCCTTCGACTCCCACATCAATATGAGCTCATTTAGACACCAGGGTGATTCTGCATATCTGGGTGAAAATATGGCCACATGGATGGAGGTTGTTTTAATAACCCTTTCTATTTGAGAAGTTAAAGAGCCTCCCTATTGCAATTCTTTCTAATCGAGAAAGACACTGACTCAATGAGAAAGAAGGCGATGATACAAGTGACTGGCAAAAGTTTTCTTGACATCAGGGCCACGATGATTCAGGAATACATTGTAGCAGTGATTTTTGTTAGGATTAGCAGAGGTGGAAGAGGATGCAACAATTTCCAACTGGAGACTCCAACTATAAGGTCAGAAATGGGTCTGATGTGAAGGACGAATGATGGAAAATAGAATCAGACTGCAAGGGAGGGGATGTGTTAGGAGTTCCTTAAGCCAAAGAGAATTTGTGGAGAATATTGCTACGGAGACGGTGGACCTTCAAGCTTATGTCTGATGGGTGTTTTCATAGTGGTCGACCATCAAATGTGCCAAGATTATCCGGCGTCAAAAAGAAATGTACCGACCCCTCAGATCTTCCAATGCACAACTATACAGTGTAGGAGATAAATAACTACGTGGACAGGTGACCCGCTAAAGAAAAATAGGCAATAGGAGACTCAAAATGCAATATCAACATTGGGTTAGATGTGAAGCCCATCATTCACATTTCTTTTGACTGGATATAAACTTGGCGCACTTGATGGTGGGCCACTGGAGAAGTTTGCGACGGAGAAGATGCCCCATTTTGTTTATGTCTGAACGTGTTCGTAGTGGCCAACCATGTAACACGCCAAGTCTATCCGGCGTAAAAAAGAAAAGCATAGGATAAACCCCAAATGAAAGGGACCTTTGTCGGCACCCATTTTTTGTCAATCTCCCATCGCCGATCATGTCAGATCCATCACCGATCCTGTGAGAGCCCCCACTCCCCGTTACCTATCACATCCCGTTGATTGGCCAACATTTCCGTCCGGTAATGATGTCCTCCCTGGAGGCAGCTGGCGGCTCCCTCATTCAAGGCCATCAATTGGCTTACCAAATTCATTCTTCCCTCCACGCGCTCATTCCTCTGTTCCTAATCCACACCCACCTCATCCATTCCTCTTCCCCTAAACCAGAGAACCGTGAGCAACTGCTGGCGAAAACATTCTTCACCGTCTGAAGGTTTCCAGGCAACTCTTTCTATAGAAGTCTACGTCTGGTAAATCTGGTTCTGGTAAATCTGTTTGCAAATTTATAGCTTGCTGCTTCCAAATACTTCAACTTCAATGTCGAACTCCTTCCAATTATGAGCTCTGGTAGGCTGTTATTACCACAAGCACCCTGTCATGCAACAAACCTCTCATTCCTCATCTAGTTATAGGAAGTTCCATTTCCTATGATAGCTTCCTTGTTCCAATCAACTGATGGTTGTCTTAATCTTTGTATTGAATATTCAATTACTAGATCTCTATTTGAAAGTTCATCAATTGCTCAAACACCTACCGGGTCTATGGGATTATGTCTATCAATGAAAAAACATCTTTATCTATAAAATCATTCTTCCATGATCTCCCTCATCAACCTAAGCTTAACCCTGTAGTTTGGATCTACAAACTTGACTTAATGCTTTGTTTTAAATACTGAGGGCTTTACTCTACTCCTTCAATTCTGAATGTACATCCATCGACCCAAGTGCATTCATACGTATTCCATACTATACCCACGATCTCATAAAAGTGAAGTGATTTCTCTATGGAGTTATCTCTCATATATCATGATTTTCCCAAGTGAATATCCCTTGTAAATGAATGCACATTCCTCTCTCCTTGATTTGATTATTATGACTAATCTGATGCTTTCATGAATGTCTATTCAATCCTACTGGTATCACAATCTTTGTAAATCAATTTTGATAATGATTCTCTAAGCAATCCCTTTTACCAATTGCATGCCTTCCCAGATTAAAATGAGGTTATCTAGGGTATTATGCCATCCTTAGATGAATCTAAGTTTTCTCCCTGTAATGATGGTGGGGAGAATTCTCTTGACTTTGAGAGATATTTTATGACTAGCTAATGAAACATTCAGCAGAGTACTGGATCTCTCATTTGTGGCCAGTTCAGGTTTTCCAGATTGAGTTTCCCTTTCTCCGTAATCTTTGCTAACAATTGATTTATTATGAATTCTTGCTAAACTTTAAGAAAATCTAAGAAAATCAGGGCCACGGAAATCCCACATGGCTTTTAAATGTACAAGGGAATTCATCTATCCCCGGATCTTATTCAATAACTAAAATTCTAATTTCTAAGGGTCTTTTAGTGAGTTCATTTATCGTTAAGAAACTATCACATTAATTTGCTTGGGAGACACCTAGAAAACCTTTTAAAATGCACTGTGATCTCTCTTTAAGTATAAGCTAAACATTAATTTTCATCACTTTCCACCCTTAGTCAAAATTATAAATCTTCGTTTGATTTAACTTCTCTGGCAAACAATCTTAGATACCCATTTCCATATGGCCTTTTCTTTGAAGCACCTGCAAGAATGTGTATCATAGATTCATGGCTATCAAAGGTGAGGTGCTTATAGATCTAGGTCAAATTAAGTATTATTAGCCTATAATATAATAATGTCCATGATATAATAGACACAAAGCAAAGAAATTTTTTCTGGTTCTATTGAGGCATGTTACAGCTTACAAAATCTTTATTCCCATAGGGTTACGTGGGCTTGGCATCACAAACCACATTGAGCTCTTCTAAAAAAATATTCTCCCTGCTTCAACATAGCATGGTATAAACAAGGTGAATATAAGGAATGCCTTCCTTTCCATATTAATTGGGAAGGTCAATGTTGAACCTAACAAAGAGAGTTCTGAATAGGGAATTGAAATCTCTGTATAAAATTAAAATTACTCCATAGCTAATAATTTTCTGAATAGGAACTTAAAATCTCTATATATGTCATGACTAATCATTTCCCCCTAGTCTAATATGGCTTTGTTGCTGAATAAAGGATTTTTTTCTCAATTTTTTTTTTTAAGTAGTTTCCTTGATATTCAATTGAATCAAAGGAAAATTTCTAATACATATAGTGAAAGAAGGCTCAAAGCCATTACAACAATATACTTACTCATGTCATTTTTTAAGGGAATTGAACCCGGGTGGCGAGGAAAACAATCATTCCTCTCAACCATCCAAGCTATACCCAATTGTATTCATAGTATATAAACTTCTATATATTGAATAGATCATTATACCAAAGGGTATACTCAAGAACCCTAAATCTGTGTTACAAACTAAGACTGAACAAAAAACTTGGCAAGGTCGAAGAGTAAGAGTTTGACTTGATCTTGGGAAAAAATCGGATAATACAAATATTGAAAAGAGAAAAACTTGTCAAGCCCGTAACTATGCATCTCCTATTGTCCCTGGTAATTTGGATTGAGTGAGAAGATTTATTTGTTTAGGATTTTTTGTGTACCCATCCTCATTTTTGACTTGTAGTGTTATGATGATTATAGATGTGCAACATTCCACAGTTGTGGCTTCAACCCGAGAACGTAGATAGATACGATGCCATTCTAGTTCTCCTACTACACCAAGTTTATTTGATGTAACCAAAGTTTGGATACTATGGTGTAATTTATTTGATGCTACGATGGAATTTGACCAAAATTACATCGTTACATTACAGATGTAGGAACTTCTCATGTACTGAATAGTGAGATGAGTATTCTGTCAGTACATACATACTCATACTCATCTCACTGTTCAGTACATACCATAATAACTTCCTTGTATAGACAATTATTTTCCATTTGTGAATGACATGCTAAGACCATGCTGGATAGAAATCTGAGTTTATAATAGATAATTAATGCTTGTGCAACAGAGTTGATGTTAGGACTTACCCAAGGATTAGCCCATCCTTCCATCAACTCCAAGACAATAAATTTGCAGTGGTATCAGTGATAAGAAAGCTAATAACAACGCCCATTATAATGATCTCAATAATGTGAGATATAAGAGGCATAATAACTTTTGAAGATTACATACCTATTTTGAAGCTTCTAGGAAAGCCAATGACTCATGTGCAATGATAATATATTGTATTTATTGTTATAGCTAGATTGAATCATGGTTAGTATATTGTGATAAAGTTGCGACAAAGTGAGGAATAATTTGAGAGGGTGAATCTAGAATGCTTTACATGGAATGCACTAAATGTCTATTCTTGTATGTTTTGAGGTGAAATCCCCTCTAATCCTTTTTGTATGGGTCCTCATATGGAGTCCTTGTTTTGAGGCTAAGGAAACATTGGAGTATGCTTCCACATTTTCTAGTAGATGTTGAAGTGAGAAGTGCTACAAGCTAACAATCATGAACAACTTGAATGTTCTATAAGAGATTCTCCTGCACTTTGAATTGTAATGCTCATTCAAGACATAAGGCGCAGTTTTTGAAACGTACATTAATCTGAGGTCTTCTAAAAGAATAAATGTGTCCTTGCATGGGAAATGGTACCACAGTTTTAAAGCTCAATAAATTAGTCTATTGTTCTAACTTGAACATTGTTGCAAATAAATACAAGGCATAACTGAATTGCACCAAATCAATTAAGATCAATCGATTTAGAGTTTACCTCAACTTAAATGTGAATATATTAAGCATACTAACATCCTAGCTTGTTGTGAGTGAATCACAGGAACATCTATGGAACATTACAAGAGGAGGTGTGGCAAAGAGACCATTATTGAAGCTAGGTCAGACAAAGGAGGGGAAGGCCCCATTTACAAAGACACCGCCTGCATCATGGAAAATGATGTGGCATATCAATGGGGAGAAATTTACCAGATGTTCCATCGAGATTCCTATCCCGAGGTATCAAATAATGATCAATATTTAGGTGTCTACCATGCTCTAAAAAGGTCTCAACTTTATCAGATAGTTTCACATCCCGAAGTGTTCCTGTGTGCAAAGGCTATTTCTTGGATCATCCATCGAATTGACATTGACAATAGGATGATAAAAGATACCGAAGGGAAAGCTATCGCATCGTTCCAGGCCTCAACTATACATGCATGCTATAAGATTCCTACCGAAGAGATTCAACTCACAGATGAATGGATGTTGAAATGTCCTCTAGATTGTAGAGAAACAATTAAGAATTGGTGGGTTCCAAGTGTAAGTTTTAGATCAAGATCTGGAGATTATCCCAAAAAAATGCTCAGAGCCCCTTACAGATATGTTGAATCCCTTATGTGCAGGCTTTATGGGGAAGCAAACACTTTAACATTCAAGGAATCTTGGGTTCCCTTTCTACACACTATCACAACTACTGGTCATATATTTAACTGGGCGACTATCCTCTTAGCCAACCTTGAAAAGTCCATATCAGTAGTAAAACATGCAGTGTCGGTGAAGCATATTCATTTACACATGTCATCCTACCTGTTGGATATGGTCTTCCAAGCACATGCTTATCCAATAATGGGTTGGAAATGGAAAAAGAGTGACCTCCCTATTCATGTATATTGTCAGAACTTGTGGGAGCATAAATATCGAGGGCACTATCAAAAGATTTGTGAACACTTATTAATTCTGTTGTTCCAATTGTTATTCTGCGCCCGAGCACCATGCATGTTAGATAAATCAATGGAAGCTATCAGCGAAATCGACAATTGGTTTGTACTTGAGAATGGGACTTATATCAGGATCTACGGATCAACCATACCTCCACACGGACTTCCCAAATTTGTGCCTGACAAATTGGTGTTGCAGGAGGTAGCACACCACACTCTTGTACATGGGGTTGGGGCATCCCTTTCCAAATATAAGAAACTGTCATGGCCACCACTACCATTCTATGTGGGATCCTACAGTTTCAAGAACTCAAAGGAGGCACATGATGAGGAAGAGGCTTTGGCAACATTCCATTTCGGGGAAGGAATATTCCATAGATATGATCCCTGGAAGGTTGTCAGCCAACACTATAAACTCTGCAAGCATAAGTGGCCTTATGAATTTGAAACATGGAGAGATGAGGATATATACAAAAAGGCACATAATTATGATTTGGTTATCTTAAGAAGGGGAGGCAACTCTACGACTAAAGAAAACTCAAAGGTCGAGCAAGAAAAGGAAGCTAAAGAAGAAGAAGCCAAGGCAAAAGATGAAGAAGAATTTGCACCTAAAGCAACAATAGAAAAAGAAATATTGGAGAAGGATCATGAAGCACTCTGCAAAAAGAAAGTTGAAGAAAAATTTGTAGCAGAAAAAGAAAGGTTGGAGAAGGAGCCTAAAGCACTTTGTCATAAGAAATCTAAAGAAGAAGCTGCAGCTAAAGCAACAACTGAAAAATAAAAGTTAGAGAAGGAGGTTGAAGCACTTCGACATAAGGAAGCAGTATAAGAAGCAATTGCAATAGCAGAAGTGGAGAAAAAGAGGAAGGGAGAAGAGGAACAAGAGCAAAGGAGACTCCAAGCAGAACAAGAAACAAAGCTCAAACAAGAAGAAGAAGAAAGGAAAAAGAAAGATAAGGAAAAGAAATCATAAGAGGAAATCGATGACACTGATCCCATGGATACCGACCTACCTGAGGCTTCTAGCATACCATTGATTGGAGGCCATTTCCCTCTGGGAGAACTAGGGTTGGGGTGGTTAACGTCCTTCAAAGTTAGCAGAGTGGAAAACCTAGACTCTTTCATATTTGACAAGGCCCAGGGAAAGATTATACAGCGAACTGTAAGAACATTTCTCATTTCAGGTGTTCAACCAGTTACAGTAACCATAGAAAGAAAAATAGTCACAAACACTAACCAAGATCCTATAGTTATGGCCTCCGCTAGTGTAGCATTTACAAAGGCCACGTAGAAAAATATCAGAGACTATATCAAAGAAATGGGAGAATACAAGGCTCGAAACACGACCCTGGAGGAAGAAAATAGATGTTATAAACATGAAAGGAACAATGTCACAGAGCACAAAGAATGTGCTAATGAAGTACACAAAGAATTTTGTGATATGGAAAAGCAAGTATATCCTTGTCTACAAGAATTCCAAGACATAGCTACTCGAATTTTGTCATTATCTAATCAGGTTAAGAAGAATAACATCGAGATGACAGGAGTGCGCATCACCATCGATGATCTAAATAGGTGGCCACAAGAACATCCAGATGCACCCCCAGAAGTCCCAAGGATGATTGAAGAGGAACATCGAATGAACTATACAGCCATTGCAAGGGCCCAAAATACTAGAATTAAGTTAGAGCAAGACATAGAATACTCCATTGGCACCTGCAAGCGGCTTTACTTGTTGGCAGATAAATTGATTGAAAAATGCAGGCTGCCCAAAATCGAGGATTTGGGAAATCCAAGGCCAATAGAGAAAGTCTTTGCAGAATTAGAAGAGGCCATGAATGCTAGGGAAATATCCATAATCATAACTCAAAGAGTAACTATTGTCACAGGGGCAGACCCAGGGTTCAATGCTACAACAATGCACCAACAAAACCCTAACTATCAGCCCTTTCGACAACACCTGCGAAGCAGATGAAGTCTCACCCTAGGTAGAGGCAGGGGTGGTTGCAGGACTCCAGTATCTGCAACCTTAGCTAGGACACAGATATGTGATTATAACACTTAACTGAGAACTTAGCACTTAACATTCATCAACATCTAGTTCTTAGTTACAGCACAATAAATTATACTCTCAGCACAGATAAACCCGAAACTACAGAGAATCACAGTATTCATTCAGATCTAAGATATTTAAGCACTAAGCACATTTACATAAGTCAGATCTAATCATCCACCCACATCATTAAGCACAAAGCATCAACAAATCTATCTATCATTCAACTATATTACAACACTAAGCAAGTAAACACATCAATACATCGCACAAATCATAGTAACACAACATGTACGTGGTTCACCACCACCTTGGGGCTACGTCCACCAACTCTTCTCTTCTTTATTATCTTAGATCAAGCTTCTTACAGGCACATAACATCAAAATCCTACTCCGCAGAAGACAGGAGATCTGCGCGCACTCCGCCAGATCCTCCTTCTTCGAGCTAGGGTACATCACCAAGACTTTACACAGTCTCTTACAGTTACTTTCACTTAACCTTGCAAGCCTCACACAAGATGCACAAAGAACTTACAACTCTTGATCACACAGATCGAACACTATCACTTAGCACAATATCGCATAGATGTCCCTCTATATATATCTCCTTACATTGCCTAGACATCTATTTATATTACAAAATCGGGCCTAAAACATGAGTAAACCCATGTTCCAACGTTCCCATACCCATTACATAAGACCAAAACCCAAAAATCCCTAAAAAGGGTCTGATATTCCGCAAACTCTGCTTTGTCTTGCGCTCCTTCTTCGACAGCCTGTCGAAGTCCCAAAACTAGGTCAAACATGTCCAAGAATCCTCAAAACTTGGTCAAGGGCCAACAGGCCCCCAACACTCACCTGTGAATCATCCCGAGTCACTTTGGTCTGGGTAGTTCTGCTTCAAAAGCCTCAAGCTTGGATCGAGCTACTTCAACTTGTTGTTGTGCCATGGCCTCCTGCTCAACAAACTCTTGGATGATTGTGTCGTTGACAGGTCCCTCTATGCATTGTTCATCTGCAGTGACGACTTGCTCTAGTTCTGCTCCTCATCCTTCGATCTCTGTGAACAATTGGAAAGCCTCATCCTGTACAGGTTTGAGCCTCTAGGTTACTTCCATGACTCTGCTCTTGATGGTGTGGACCTGCTATTGGGCGGTGCGCTACTCTTGGGATCGCTTCATTCTTTCCACAGCTGACATGGGCTTCAACTGTGCCTATATTGTCTCTGCTTGTTGCTTCGCTTCCTGGAGTTGTGACTCCAGTGCCTTAGGTTATGGGTTCTCAGTGAGTCACTCATACATCTGGGTACTATGATCACTTAGTTGCTTACATTCCATGACAAGGGCCTTTATTCTCTCCACTGTGCTCCTGGCGGTTGCTTCCCTTTGGTCCCTTACATCCTACAGCGTGTCGGGCACGGTGCAGAGCTCTAATTCTATTATTCTTTGTTGTAGCTACTGGATAGCTTCTGCGAGCTTCTCTACTTGATGCGTGACTCGGTCTTCTGCCTGTGGTTCTAATCCTGTCACAGAGAGAAGTGCTCTATTGACTGCTTCTTTCACTTCGAGTTGATCCGTGAGCAACTGTTATTTTCCTTGTTGCATCTGTGTTTTCTCCTCTTTAAACTTTAACTGGAGAGAAACTGTCTCCTGCTCTGCAACTCGACATTGTTCTACGAGTACTCCTTGCACCTACTTCAAGGCCTGGGTGGCCTGTTCTATTTCTTCTTGTGCTTGATGAAGGCAAGCTTCGGTTGCATATGCTAGTCGGTGGAGTTGGGATGGCTCATCTCCCAACTCTGGTTCTCCTGATGGCAGGGGCGCAGTGGAGACTGCACGACTGGACTTAAGGGCCTATTGTACCCCTCGAAGTTTGACCTCAATTATGTCGTACATTTCCTCCTTCTTAGCTTCTTATTTCTCCATGATTTTCTGTGATGCGTCATGTAGAGATGCTATGATGAAGTCAAAATCATTGGTAGTAAGTACAGTCTGTATCTTGGTCATAGTGGCTCTGGATTTCTTCCAGGAAGAACGTTTCGGAGGAGAAGCCTTCCTCTTTTTCGTGGGATCAGCCTCATCTCTAGGTGGTGTTACTTTGCCTTGTTTATGTTCAGCTTCCTTGCCATTTATCTCTTCGACTACGTCATCACCCCCTCGGTTAGGTGATACTGAAGAAGTCTTTTCTAAGGTGTTGCTTAAGTCTTGGACCTCTTCGGTCTTCTTCCTTCTACTTGTTCCGGGTGTGTCCTATTCTTTGTGAGCATCCTCCGGGCTGTCATGTTTAGGGTTAGACATCTATGCAGGGTCAGCTGGGATAAGGAGGCCCATTGACCAGTCCTTATTGATCTCTTCAAGGTCCTCTTCTGTGAGCTTGTAGTACAAATGAAGTTGCTCCTTATCTTCATTTGCTCGAGTAGTAATATAGATGAAGTGACGATCTGTGTGGAACTTCATGATGGGTCGGAACCTGTGTAGGGTGTTCGGAGTCATGCGAGGTTCAACTTCGATGGCTCTCTTCAGCTGGAGGTAATATGTATGAAAAACAACATTCGACTTCCATTGTTTTCTCATATCGCTCGAGTACCAAAGCGTGGTGAACTTCACAGCAAGCGGCTCGAATGGTTCAATATCTAGGAAGGTCACACCTTCCGGCATATCCCAAGAAACAAAGGTGATGAGGATCAGGAGCCAGCTAAAGTGATACTCATAACCGTGATCTTGTGCTTCCTGACAGTCCAATTCCAACTTATTAACTAGGTACTTTGCCCAGTTCATCTGTAGGCCTTCCACGCATTTCCCTACAAGGTCAATGATAAACCCTGTGACCTGTGTGGGTCTGTTCTTCTGTACCATCTTTCTAGTTATTAATTAGCATGTTAGGCGCACTACGCCATTCTGGATGGAACCTACCTTGTAGCCTCTCATTCCCTTCTCAACATCATCATAGGTATCCTTGATATTCTATGCTAACGCGTGATCTGTGGCTTTCCCTAGATAGAATTCCTACGGATCGGGTCCTTGCATACTCAATCTTGTGATCCTATGGATCAATGTCGGGTCGACTATGATACAACAGTCTAGCCATAAGTAGCCACCATGGTAACATGAAAGTAGTATCTTGACACAAGCATTGACTTCCTGGTGCCTTCTGAAGTGTGGGATTTTCATTACATTCAATAGGGTGGACTGTGTGAGTTTCATCATCCATGACCGGGGGATTATCTTTGAGTTCTTCCCCTTCATTCTGGTCATGTATTTATACAAGGCGAGCATGATATGGTTCTTACGGTCTCCTAAGTTGAATTCATTGAACTTCAACATTGCGATCTTTTCTTCCTGCGCTCAAACTGTGCGTATCTCCTTCGGGAGGTACGCAGTAACCTTGGTGTACTCGAAATATCTTGGCACACTATCACAACTCACCGCACCGGCCAGAGGTGGGATGTAGTCGGGAAATATGGTCGAGATCAGCTTCGCATTTGCTATGTCATCTCTGTGCTTGGTTCTCTTTTCTACTGATGGTCGGGATGGTCCAGCTCCACAAGCAATCGACGAAGAGGCTTGCACTCCTCTCATCGATGATGCTTGTACACCCACATACATTACTCTTTCCGACATGACTCTCTCAATCATGGGGTCGATGAGTACTTCCTTCACAGACTCTTTGACTATGCTAAGTTCTTTAGACATAGACGCTCGTGGTTGAATATCTCGGGTTAGAAGAGAAACTAGTCAATGCAACAGGATGGATGGCAATAGTGTGATGATCACTATGTGAAATCAACTATTCTGTGGGCTTAGATAATCATGGTTGGAAAAAGTGTTCTCGGTGCATGGCGCGACAGGATAAGTTGATAACTTGGCAACAGGTCTCTTGTAATGGGTGAGAAGCCTTCATTAACTATGTTCTGTCGGTTACGACACGGTCTCAAGGGACTGATGGCAGGTTGTCTAACCATAAATGCCTTTCTACCAATTCGGGGGGTTAGTCTAATGGTTATACTATTCCCAACGGCTATATTTCTTCGCTATGGTGAAGTGCCATGTGACACTGTTCTGATATCCCGACGAAGTTCCAGTTTTGCAAATTTTCCTTCTGCGAAGTTCCCTATGGAATCTTCTGTAGATTTTCGATCTTAGCTCTCTTCTTAATTAGTTTTCTAGCCTTCTTTCCAGTGAGCTTCATCTCAGTATTCCTTTTTCCATTCTAATTCTTATCTCCTCTTGGTATAGTAACTTCATGTTGTTGAGATTCTTTCCTAGGCAATACTTCTCCTCTATCTGGGGTAGGTGCTTCAATCATTTGCGAGTCTTCTCGTGTTCTTGCAACTTCGACATCCAAGTCTCTGGTGTTAAATATCTTTGATCTATTCTCCTGTTCTTCAATCAAGTGTGTGATCCTCCTAGTCATGCCATCTTTTAATTCTTTCTTCTTCTGCTCTAAGACTTCTTCCTTCCTTCTGGCCTGATTGTTATAACCCTAAATTGCACCACACATGCTTACCTAGAATCAGGCCATCTCATATCCTTTCTTTGCCAAAGCACTGTTGAACAACTCTTTGAAAATCCTCTTTTATAAAGGCCCACGCGCCCTATTCCGTTACTGTACGTGTGTACACGTTGGCTGACCCAAAACAGCCCGCGTGGATCAACAAAAGCACGAAAAAATGAAAGTTGTCGATGGAACACAAAAGCTATGGGTGATTTAACTGGAACTCCCGGCCATGCATGGTCGAGGGTTCATCCAAATACCTAGCTCCTTCTAGCCTATAAAAGAAGGGCTAGGGGTAGGGGTCCCATTTGGAAGAGGAAAAATATAGCAAAGAAACTCTGCCCATTTGCATATTCCCATTGTCCCAACCCTTTAGCCTTTCCTTGTGCCAAAGGAAATTCAAAGCAAAGCAGTTGAAGGACAGAATAAGAGGAGCCCAGGATCAGGTTCGAAAAGCGGTGGCCGGTCTCAAATTTTGTAAGTTGACTCATTCAAAGTAATAAAGAAAGTGCTTTTCCCGTCCCAATTCATGAACTTTTTATAGTTTGATTAGTATATGTTTGGATTTCTAACCCATTAGTATATAAGTAGGATGCATGCATATTTGTTGTTTGTCTTGTATGCAGGCCAGCTTTGGAAGGAGTATTGTGAACAAGTAATCAAGTACAACGGAGGATCGACATCAAACGCCGGGAACGAGGTAGGTTGATCTTTCCATGAATTTACTAAGAAAAGGGGATTTAAATCTAGGGATGAAGGTAGAAAGTAGTATTTCTTTGGTCATATCTGCATGCAAAGTCTGAACTCTATTTGCTAGTCCGTAGGGAGATTTTCCCCACAACAGAATTGGCGACCATACTGGGGAGACTCTCTAGGGTTCCTAGAATTTTATTTCATTTTTGGGTAGTTTTACAGACTAGTTTTTCTTGCCTGTTTTTTCTTTTAGTTTCTGTAAGGTCTGAGCTAGCAGGGAGTCTGGTTTTCTATACCAGATTTCCCTGTCTTTTGCTTGACTGTGTTTTTTGGGACCCACAGAGGTACACACGGCCTGCATAAAGTTTTCATGCATGTACTCGTGCCCTACTCTCTTACATCCCGCATGTGAACGCTAGCTGAGGAAGTAGTAGTAGCGTGTAGAGTTAAGAGAACTTCAGAGGCAGTCATCCTCTTCCCTGTCAGAATCACACATTCTTAGGGGGTTTTCTTGAATTTTGTCTGAGTCTTGTTTGCTAGCAGTCCTATCTCAAATTGTTTTTACCTTATCATTTTTTCCTTACATTATTTGTTTTTCTGTTAAAAAGAGTGTTCAAGCATTCAAGGGATCCTAGTTATCAATATCAGTGGTCTCTTCCTGGTTTTGGGTTCTCTGTTTTCATTTTTCTCAGAGTTTAGATATACACATGGCCTGTACAAGGTCAGCCCGCGTGTACACGCCCTCTGTCGCTATCCAACGCGTGTTCACACGCGTGCTGTTTGATTAACAGTCGCGTGCTTGTACATGATACTTTTTGTTGAGGGTAAGGCAATCATCTTTTCCCTTGATAAGAATTATTCCTCTCAGGTGTTTGAATCTCTGTTTGAGAAGTCAGTAGCTTAGGATTAATCTTACCCTTAGCCTGATTTTTCTCAGTTAAAAAAGTTGTCATAAAAATAAAAAAAAATTTAAGGTTTTTAGACAAGTGTGAGAGTCATTGTTTAAAAAAAAAAAATTGCTAGTGTGTGATTTTTGACCTGATTCTTTGCGATCTGCGCTTAGGCCAGAATTGTTTTTCTTGGTTTTTGCTTGTCGTTATTTTTTCTTTCTTGCTTTACTAGCATTTAAATAAATAAAAAAAATATCTTTTCATTTTCTTGTTTGGTTGAAAACTGTGTTTCTGCATTATTAGCCAGCGAAAAGTCATTTATTTCATAAGTTTTTTGCAGTTCACTTAGAACATAAGTAGCTCGTAGTCGAGTGAAATTCCTTTGAGTTTGTTGTCGAAATCTTAGAAAAATTAAAAATTATTTCTTTTGAAAAGTTGTTGAAATTTTGCATTTAGTAAAAGTTTTGTTTCGAGCTTTTTTATTCATTTTTTGCTTTCGTATTTTACACATCATCAATTTCACCTTCATACCCCTTGACGTAAGACAAAGCCATAAAATTAATGCTAAATTTAAAATCTACTAGACTTTTATGTTTGTAGGGTTCACCGACTAGTTCAAGACTAGGGCCTTGGATTAGGTTGGAGAGGAAACTCTTCAAGGCCATTTAAAATCAAACATTGGAGTCTGAGTTAGGGAGTGTCTAAGTCCAATGTCGTGAAATTTATCTAGGACCCCCCTCTAACACAGGGGATAAACACAAGGTCGCGTGTAGAAAGGTAGCGAAGATAACCCCTCCAAAGCTGGACCAATCATAGTGGATAACACATATAGAGGGCTTGTTTTGGGATTCCGTCATTTGCATTTGCCACGGGGCTTCGTGGGTCTCGAATCCATTCGAGGTCCTCAGTTGTCTTCCAGACCATTTTCTCTCGATACCCTTGACAGGTTTCGGGCTCGATACCCTGCTCATTGTGGTCTACCTGACTTTCAACTGTACCCTCCTGGTGACTATTCGTGCGCTGGCAACCTAGTTGCCAATCTTTTTAGGGACATACACAGGTGACTGCGGGGGTATATCGTGGCACCTAGGATAGACATCGGGCCATGCATTGCATATTATACCCATAGGGTGCTTTTGTGTTCGAGTTGCACTTGCACCAGTAAGTTGCTGTAGTGTTGGTTATTGTAACTATTCTTCCAATTAATTTAGTGTTTGCCTATATTATCTTCTAGGGAATTTTTTTTTTAGTGTGCATTACTTTTGAACGTTTAGACTACCTTAGAGTGTCTTGGATCTTCTCACACAGTGGAGGATCCCGAGCTCCGTCGATCACGAAAGCTTCTTGGCCTGCCGCCGATTACACTGGAGCCACCCCCGCCACCATTAAGGAAAAAGCTAGACCAACAAGGGTATTTTGAAGTGATCGGGTTACAAAACATTGTGCCCGACCAACCCCCGGAGGAATCGACCATTTTGGACCTTGAAGCAACCGCTCTTGGCCCGGTTGAAACCCCAACCACTGATTTATTGGCACCTTTCATTGTACCAATTCAATTTTACGAGCGCTAGACAGTGTTGCACACAGCAATGGAAACAAATATTGTTACTCCTTCTAAGAACTCTTCAATTCCCACTACGGTTGTCACCACAGGAGAGATTTCACCTCCTAACCCACCGTCATCGGTCTGAGCCACCATGGTCTCGACCGCAACTACTTCGCACAGTGGTCTGATCCCGTCTTTGGTGGCGGCCATAACCCCTTTCACACTTAGTGCGACAGGCCTTCTGTTCTCATACGGGATGCCTAGTTAGGTTACAAGACCTATACTTTCCTACTCCACTTTATAGACTTTGGGTTTGGGGGCAGGGAGCTCTAGTGCTCCTCTGTAAGGTCACATGGGGGGCACTCCTGCTCCTTTTAACACTTTCCCTTATGGAGGAGGTCATATCCCTCCTTTGTCCCCTTCACTCAGTGGCTCGTATCAGCAATCCGTCGGGCAACCTACACACAATAGTTTATTTGGAGCAGAGAGTCAAGGACCACCTTTGCATAGTATGTCGGTAGGTTCGACACAGTTTTCTTTAAACGAAACATTTGGTAACAACACCTTCTCGTCAACCTCTTTCCCGACTGGTGGCAACCTTATTTTTGGAAAATCTACTCCTATGCAGGGTACTATTCTTGCACAGGGGGAAAACCTAGTAAGACCTTGGAATTCAGGGCAGGGATCCATTCCCTCATCCGGAAAGTCAATCTAGGGCAATTATTTCCACAATCAATGGAACCCCGGACAAACTACTATGCCTATCCCCACAGGACCGGCATGGGGTAATCCTTCCCAAAGTCCTTGGAATACAATGCATGCCCAACAATCTATGTCCTATTTGGGAAATCAGTCGATGATGGCTCCACATATGAAAAATCCTTACGCTGGCCAGGGCCACGGTTTCTACCAGAATCTGGGCTAGCAGCCAAACTTTTCCTGCCAACCTGGTGCCAGTCAAACTCCAGGCCCCTTTTTCCTAGGTTATCACTAACAACCCAAACTACCTTTACTGACAACTTTACACTTGCCAAATTTGACAAGGTTGTTGAATGACCATATTTGTCACGATCCGCGTTGGCCTCCTATGTCGACGAAGTTGCCTTTGGACACTCCAAAGTTCGAAGCCAAGCCTAATGAAGATCCAGGAGATCATGTGACTACCTTCCATCTTTGGTGCTCATCTAACTCATTGAAAGATGACTCTGTATAGTTGCGATTGTTTCAATGTACTCTCATTGGGAGTGTCATGAAATGGTACATTGAGCTCGATCACTCAAGATACTCTTTTTTTGGCGAATTGGCGATGGCTTTCCTGAACCATTTCCAGTTACCTCTGAGATACGACGCTGGCACAGAGCTGCTCGCCAATTTCAAACAGACAACAACGGACCATATCTCTGATCACATTCGAGAATGGAGATGCCGAAAGAGTTTAATCAAGGTACCAGTCCCACCAGCATTCCTGCTTGAGTGGTTCCTTAAGTCTTTGGTCCCGTAGTTATCCAAAGATGTTGCGACGTCAGGAGTTTTCTCCGAAGAAGACGCCATCATGAGGGCTCAACAGTTTGAGCTCATTTATTCTCAGTCCGGTTTATTATACAACATCTTGCCAGATGTGCCACGTTCAATATTAGATAAAACTAGACAGAGAGTTGGACCACATGCCGATGGTATTGTCGGTTGAGCACAAACAAAGCCCGCTGAGCAATTGACAAAGTAGTTGCAGAAGTTATCAATACAACACACAACAGCCAGCCAAACTACTGCTTTGGCTACTCTCTCTACCAAAACGTCGGAAGCACACATAGTGCAGTCGACTAACCCAAGGCCACCCAACAGCCTGAAGGGAAGAAAAAACAACGAAAGAAGGGTAAGGGGGATAAAAAACCCACTGATAATGCTGGCGGGACAACACTGAAAAATGGAAGGTGAGGTATCCATGCAACTTGTGCGTGGAAGACCACCCAACCCATCTATGTCCTCGACTTGCAAAGGCCCAAAAATTTGTCACGCAACAACAGTAGGTAGTGTTGACTAATCCATTTCAACATGGGCAAAATCTAACTAAAGCCTCTGCAAGCATGGAAGGGGGCAACCAAGAATCCTGCCCGCCTCCGAACAACCCCGCATCTGCGAACGTATATATGGTTAGGGGTGATAATTTTATATCGACTAGAGCGCACGACTATAATAAACCAAGCGCTTCTAAGAAGGGTAAAGAAGTTGACCTCCCATCTCTTCCTCTATAGATTGAGAAGACATTGGGAGAAACAATGACACGCATTCCAAAGGTGCATTTAAAAAAGCTTCTCATAACCCAAACACAAGGGCCACCCAAAACTACTCTGTGGTGGAGGATTTATCACAAACCCCTTCTGCGATGTCTACTTTGGAGGTCCTCCAAAGCTTCCCTTCTCAGAGTAAAGCCTTGTTAACTGCTCTAGGCTCTACCAAGACTTGTAATCTGGGTACCATCATGTTGGATACAACCAACTTAAAACCTCGTCTGCCTTACCACGTAGCATTTCAGATAGTAGTGGCTTATCCCACGAAATATTTTACTCGGAATATCTTCCGCATGGTGGTCGATGAGGGTGCCTCGACATGCGTTATGTCGTTGGCATGTTGGAAGGCCATTGGCCAGCCCATTTTGTCTCCATCACCTACTCTCCTCACTGCTTTCGACAGTCGTTCATTCCGACCACATGGCATCGTTCCTTCTTTCCCAGTGCAGTTAGGAGGGAAGACCGTGTGTGTCGAAGTAGAGGTATTCGATGCTCCCCTCGACTATAACCTCTTGTTAGGAAGGAGTTGGACTTATGCTATGCAAGCTATGGTTGCTATAGTTTTCTGGGTCTTGTTGTTTCCACACGAGGGTTGGATAGTGACCATCGATCAATTGTCTTTCTCCAGACCTGACCTTGCTTTGGGGGCATCCACGGTCCCGATGATTGATAATCCTCAACCAGGTGTCGTTAACGTAGGAGTTGGTTTGTGCCCATCCTTAATGGGTACCTTCGATTACCCACCCCCTCACGGTGACATCAAATTTATATCCAATCACCATAAGGTTGAGATTTTTCAAGTTTCGTCATTCCGCACGACGTACTTCGAGGATCCATGGATACTTCCTTCCCCATCAGCCACGATGGATGAGACAGGGCACCTAGGCATGTTCATGCCCTTGTATGTCACTGAAGTAGCGTACTCATTAGTCCAACAAGCTTCAGCTAACACTAATCTGACTCCTGCACAAGAGTTAGATCCACTTCTAGAGCCTATTTGGGCTTAGGGTTCTCTCGCTAACATCGATTCATTAGACTTAGTCTTGCCTTCTGATGAAGTAGTAATCGAAGCAATGACTAGTCTGGACAAACCTTGGGAAGATCTTCATCACAGATCATATTTTTTCCCAGAGTTAAGCTGAATCGAAGCAGGAGAATTCACCATGACCATGATGGGAGATCAGTCGTGTCCTATTAATCTCTTAGCTACACATGAAATTTATATTGAGGGAAATATGGCAACTATCGTTGAAACTATACCAATCAACATCTCCCGAAACCATGGTGTCGTGGAGAACGTCTTCATCAGAGCAGATTGCTCGCCCGAAGAGATTTAAATCTACACGGATATTTTCAAAGAATTTCGCGACGTTTTTGCCTGGTCTTATGAGGAAATGCTAGGTATTGATCCAAAAATAGTTGAACATGAAATCACAACGTATCCTGATACCAAGCCTGTTCGACAGAAGCTTCATCCAATTAATCCTAAGAAAGCAGCAGCCATCAATATTGAGGTAGAGAAATTGCTAAAGGCAGGTTTCATATATCCAATCCATTTGACTCAATGGGTGTCAAATCCTGTGCCGGTCAATAAAAAACAAGGCTCGATTCGTGTATGTACCGACTTCCATGATTTGAACAAGACATGTCCCAAAAATAATTTTCCAACACCATTCATCGACCAGATCATTGATGAATGTGCTGGTTGCGAAGCCTTTTCTTTCATGGATGGTTTTTCGAGATATAATCAAATCCAAATCAAACCCGAAGACCAACACAAAACGACATTCATTTGTCCTTGGGGTACATTCGCATATCGTAAAATGCCTTTTGGTCTTAAAAATGTTGGAGCCACCTTCCAGCGGGCCATTTCTTTTGCTTTTCATGATCTCAAGCATATAGTCGAGGCCTATCTAGATGATTTAGCATCGTGATCTTGCAAGAGAACGGATCATCCCACACACCTTAGACTGATCTTCGAACGCTGTCGCTACTTTTGGATTTGCTTGAATCCAAACAAGTGCAGCTTCTGCGTAATGTCAGGACGTTTGTAAGGTTTCATCGTATCAACAATAGGGATCATGGTCGATCCTCTCAAGGTGGAGGCAATAATCCAGTTGCCCCCCCCATGTACAATCCTTCAACTTCAGAGTCTACAAGGCAAGGCGAAATTTTTACGACGCTTCATCGCCAACTATGCCGAAATCACCAAGGGATTTATGCGCTTACTGAAGAAAGACGTTCCTTTTTACTGGGATGATGCCACTCAACGCTCTTTCGATGCATTAAAACATGCCCTCACAACTGCCCCTCTGCTACGGCCACCTAACTATAACAAAAATTTTGTATTATATCTGGCTGCTACAGAGTCAACCATTGGCATGGTTTTAGTTCATGAAGATGATTTGTTCTCAGAATACGTGATCTATTACCTGAGCTGAGGCCTCGTAGGATCGAAACTCAATTATTCTCATATAGAAAAACTTGTGTTGGCAGCAGTACATGATGTTCAACGGTTCTGTCATTATGTTTTGTTTCGCAAGACCACCATCATTGTTGTCGTGAATCCATTCCAGTACATGTTGACACGACGGTTTATAGGCGAAAAAATCAGTAGATGGATAGTCATCCTCCAGGAGTTTGACTTAGACTTCATTTCAGCAAAGTCCAAAAAGTCATTGGTCTTCGCAGAGCTTATTTCAGAACTTCCGGTTGAGTTAGGTGACGTTGTGCCTGAAGAATCGCCTATCTGGGGAGATATGTTTTTTATCACATCTTCAGATCCCTGTTACGGAGATATACTTATCTATCTCCAGACTTTGAAGTGCCCCACTTCTGATTCTCATGATGAGCGTCGGCGTATATGCCATCAGGCTAAGAATTATATCATACTCGATGACACATTGTATCAGAGAGGTGTAGACTGCATCTTACGTCAATGTCTCACTCATGAGGAGGCAATTATCGTGCTTAACGATTTCCATACAGGAGCTTGTGGCAGTCATTTGTCTGGGTTGGCAACAGCCCAAAAGATTCTACGATCAGGTTACTTCTGGCTGACACTTATCAAAGATTGTATAGAATCGGTCAAGAACTGTCATCCATGCCAAATCTTCTCTCGGAAGATGAGGGCACATCCCGCTCCCATGTTTCTTGTCATCATAGTTGATCCCTTCACCAAGTGGGGGATTGATTACACTACTTTTAACCCCCCTTCAGAAAGGGGGCACCGCTATATCATCGTAGCTGTAGACTACTTCACTAAGTGGGTCGAAGCTATGCCAACGTTTAAAGATGATGGAGAGACTGCAGCTCTCTTTTTATTCAACTAGATCATAGCAAGTTTCGGCGTCCCGAGAGAGATTGTTACTGACCATGGAAGTCACTTTCAGAACCAAATGATGACCGAATTAACATCAAATCTTGGGTTACGGCAAGAGAATTCATCACCCTACTACCCCCAAGCCAATGGGCAGGTGGAAGCTGTAAACAAAACTCTTAAGACTATTCTACAATGAACTATCAACTCAGCCTAGTCAAATTGGCATTTGATGTTATACTCGGCATTATGGGCTTACCAAACATCTGTTAAGACTACAACCGGTTTCTCACCTTTTCAACTCGTTTATGGGCTGGAGGCAGTCTTGCCCATCGAATGTCAGATCCAATTTCTAAAATTGACAATACAATTATTGCCAGACACTTCTCCACTTGAAGAATGGTTAGTATACCTTGAGCAGTGTCGTGATGTGGCCCTGGCCAACGAGGCTCACAAACATAAGGTCAAGTGTCAGTATGATAGGTCCGTTCGTCTTCAGATTTTCTCTGAAGGCGACCTTGTCCTGGTCTATGACCAAGATAAGGACCCCCTGGGGGCAGGAAAATTCAAACCCATGTGGTTCGGACCTTTCATCATAAAAGAGGTATTAACAAAGGGTGCTTATCGTCTAGTTGATTTTGAAGGGAATGCTTTGGCGGAGCCTAGAAATGGGCTCTACCTTAAGAAGTATTACTCATAGGCAGGTCACTATGGGTAACTTTTTGTAACATATGTATAGTCTTTGTGCTATTACTTTTTAGTTTCTTTTAAATGTTATGGACATGTCATTGATATTATATTTCGTCAATATGGTGGATGTCAAGTGATTCCGAGGTGTTCGTTGGGTATGCAGACGGTGCTAGTCAATACACTCAGAGGCTCACCTCCGCAGCTTGGGTAATATTTACACCTCAGGGCCAGTTGTTATCTTCCGGAGGTATATGCTTAGGTGACACCACAAATAATGTCGTCAAGTACAGTGCAGTTATTGAGTTGCTTCGTGATGCCTTGTCATTATGTATCTCTCATCTCCGGGTCTATCTCGATGCTCAACTGGTTGTGTCTCAGCTAAAAAGAATATACCGGGTTCATGATCCGACCTTACACCGACGATTCCTTAGGGTACATCTCTTAGAACGAAACTTTGATTATATTACATATTTTCATGTTCCTAGGAGATCAAACCAAATTACAGATACTCTAGATAATCAAATTTTAGATTGGCATCTTGCACACATATGAAAGAACATTGACATAAGCATGTAAATACATTTTTGCACACGTGATCCATAAGACACAAAAGATAAAAAAAAAACATATATAATATCATAAAGTAACCAGAGTACATAGATGGACGCAAGCACCTCAAAAATAGGACCAATAACAAGTCACAGGGCTTATGCCCTCAAAAAACATATACAAGTAGTGCTCGTGGCATGTAAAAAGTCTAAATAGGTTCAGGGCCTATGGGCTCTGTTATACAGGTCCACAGCATGGGCTGAATTCCTAAACAATCGGACCCACGTCTGAGGTGCCCCCACTACATGAGGCTTCATGGATGGTGGCAAGTCCTCAATCTCTGCTATGGGGGCTGTGCGAGTGAGTGCAGTAAAGTTCCGCTCAACTCATCTATGTACCCTCTTAGCCTCCCCGACTGGGAGGTTTCCTACTACTGTTGGTCCCCCGACAGCGGTAGCTGCGACTTCTGGCTGAGGACGACGCCTGTTCTGTGCATAATCGGTAGGTCGCACTGGTCCCACATCTGCATGCAACAAACGTATATCCGTCAAATACTCTGGCATATAAAAAAAAATGATATATATAACAAAAACGACAAAAATTACATATATAACAAAAAAAACTACAAAAGTGGAGACTTACCCATCTCTCCTCGCTCCTCACCAGGAGGCACGGGTATCTCAGGATCTCTAGAAAAGTCTATCCCTGCATATGGGTAATCCTCGATCATAGGGATCTGTCGTGACAGCCATGCAAAAAAGTCATCATTGAAGGACTCATTGGTCCTTCCACCACCCTATCGCAGCAGTAATACTACCCATCTACATACTGCAGGAAAAGAGGCTTGATGTCCTCGTACCACTTCCCGAGGACTAAAGCTCAGAACTCTCTCGAAAAAGAATGAACACAAAATAGTCCTGAACCCGAAGTTCCTCTGTATCCGCTGACGACAATCTGTCAATTGCCTCTTCATACACTCCAGTAGTGTGGTACTCCAGTCAAAAATTTGTGCATTCAAGCACTGGATAGCATAGTTCATCTGTGTGCGGGACGCCTGATGCAAGGCCGCTGAACCGGTAATCCGCCCAATGAGCAATAATATCGCTTGCAACGATAGGTTAGTAATCTTACTTATGGGCACTTGGGAGCTCAAACGGTTTGTCCCAGCCTCGCAGTGCAGGGCTATCAGTTCCTCTATGTTATGCGGCCTCGATGGAAACGTCATGAAATTGACTGGTTCCCCTCTCCTTGAGAGGTCAGTCAAAAAATAGATATCCTCGGTGGTGGGCACCAATGATTGCCCCTCTAGCATGAAGGCCTCTGCATCAGGGTGTCAATAGTCAACCAAGACATTCAGTAGCCTCAGTTGCGCTCGCATAAACGGACACAGGAAGAACTTAAGCAAACCACATTGCATCAATGCGGCCACGGCATTCGGATCTCCCGGAACCAACTCACTAACTTCTTCATGCTCCTTTTCCCTCCAGTAGACATACATCCTGCCAACACAACAAAGTTCAGGAGGGTGAGTGAGTGTTGTTTGATTCTTTTTGTCTATAAAGGGGGGTCCACGCATGTTGTCTAGGTGACAGTCATGTGTACACGTGGGTAGCTTTTACTCTGTCCGAGTGTACACACGGCCTGTACAGAGACAGCTTGTGTGGACCTAGGGCTGACCTTTTAAAGGTCGACGCCCACCCAAAAAATGAAATGAAAAACCAAAATAAAGAATTGAATAGCTAGATAGGGGAGTTTGTACTTACTTGGTCTAGACGAAAGTTCATTTCGTCCACTGTAGCTCCCGGAATCATTGTTTTTATCAAATGGGGTCTTTTGGCTCCAGAGTCAATTTCCAAATTAGCAATGGTGATAATGAGCTGCCCGCTTCTATTTATAGACTTTTTGGCCTCTTTTTGTCACTTTTTTGGCCTCCCTTATCATTTTCTTTATACCAAAAACCATTTAGAGTGATTTAGGAGTTATATGGGAGGGATTTGATCGGGTATTGGGACATTTTTTTTTGAGTTTTGAGGAAATTTTGACGGTCCATGAAATCTTTTTCAAGAATCAACTTGAGCATATAGGTTAGGTTACTACCCCGACTTTTGTGTCTTGTTGTCTTTTTCCTCTGCCATAGGATCGATGCCATCAGGTTGTGACACGGAACCATCATATCTGCTTTAGAAGTGTTGCAACTTGGCGGTAGAGCTTACCAGAACATGGATGCCCTAGGTAAGTCCTGGTTGCATTATGGTGTCCATGCCGTCTCTAAAATACTGTAGGCTCGAGAGTCCTTATAGTCTTTCCTGAATATGATTTTGAGCCTCATTTGCATGATTCTTCTTCACTCTTGATCTCACCCTCAAGACTCCCAAAAAATAATGGGTCTTCTTTTAAGCCCTTTTCAGACCCTCTAAACATGAAAATATTGTCGAGCGATCTTGTGGCCTTTCACGCTTGTTAAACTAAAATTTGAAGTCACGTCTGTCCGGCGGTAGTTTACCCCTTTTCCGGTCCGGACAGTCAACTGTACAAACAATGGTATACTCTATGGAACTTTCGTTCTTTAGAAGAGTACTCTCAAGTATAATTTTATCCCTTTTTCGGGCCTGAGGCACTAAACTTACGAAAAAGGAACCCCCACGGAGTCCATAGTTAAGCTCTTTTCAGACTCTCTAAAATTGAAAAGATCGTTGAGTGACCTTATTCTTTCACACTCGTTAAATTGGTCCAGAAGAATATTCCTAACGGAGTCCATAGTTAAGCTTTTTTCAGACTCCTTAAAAATGAAAAAATGGCCGAGTGATATTATCTTTATCACACTCGTTAAAATGGTTTTGAATAGACGTCTTGTCGGTGCTAGTTTACCCCTTTTTCGAACTGACTAGACTACCTTCGAAAAAAGTACCCCCATGGAGTCTCCTTTTATTTTTTTTCAGAATCTCTAAATATGAAAAACCACCGAGCTTACCTTCTCTAGGCTCATTAAACTTACATCGAAGGACGTTACCATTGTGTATTTTGTTAACCACGTTTGCATACCTTCTATGTCAGCCTAGTAACAGTTTTCTTCTGCATCTTAACACCCTTGGCCCCCGGAGGATTTTTCCCGAGTATCATTATTTAGAACATCAGTCTTTCCCTTGTGCCTTGATCTTGTATGTTCGCAACACTCGTTCCTCCTTTGTAACGTAATATTCCTTTATTATTTTTCCACAATTATTGAAAAGAACAAAAAAAATCAAATATACCCCAAAAAGAGGAAGGGAAAAGTATTTTCTTTATTGGCATCATAATGAGTCGCCCTTGGATAAAGCACATTTGTCCGTTTGTTCATCAGACTATGCGATGTAGTATGACCTTAGGAAGCTTTTATCGCTATAAAGAGTTGTGTCCTCCACCGTTTGGTTATCCTTCCAAACATATGGAGAGTTTGTGTTGCCTCCTGCTTCGTAGACTTATGATTAATGCCATGCTACCTGAGTCTCATCATTTGTCGTGTTGTTATCCAAGAGAAGTTTGTCACCAAGCCTGAGTCGGCCCCTCTACAATATGTCTCTTTTCCTCATACCCGGCCATCCTAAACATCCAATCAAGTCCTTGTTCGAAATCATTGAAGCCTTCAGTCTGATCATCAAGATTATCAATTCCATGACCGACAAGCCGTCGAAGACCTCTGGGTAGTGCAGTCGTACACTCATATTACACTCCTACCCGAGTTTTGAAGATTTTGAAGTTGTTTCTCCAGCTCTGAAGATCTCATCTCCAGCCATCAAGCCGAATCAGCTTCTGGAAGATGGGTACTCTATATGTATATCTTTCTGATTTCAAGATGTAACTCCGCTGTGTATTGTTCGCGGCTACTCTTTATAGTTATTTGACATGGATCTACAGTGTATTTGATTGGTAGCCATGATTCTATTTTATCCCGAGCATCGGTATGCCTGCCTCGGTGAGACATGTGTTATTTTGCAGACGGCGCCTCCCGGATCCTGATCCTTGGGCTCAATCGTTCAGCACATCAGTAAATATTGGTAATGTATTTTGGCCCTCAGATTCTCTTATGACCTCACACATTAGGGGGCATATGTTATAACCCTAAATTGCACCACACATGCTTACCTGGCATCAGGCCATCTCATATCCTTTCTTTGCCAAAGCACTGCTGAAAAACTCTTTGAAAATCCTCTTTTATAAAGGCCCACGCGCCCTATTCCATTACTGCACGCGTGTACACGGCTGACCCAAAACAGCCTACGTGGACCGACAAAAGCACGAAAAAAGGAAAGTTGCCGACGGAACATAAAAGCTATGGGTGAGTTAACTGGAACTCTCGGCCATGCATGGTTGAGGGTTCGTCCAAATACCTAGCTCCTTCTAGCCTATAAAAGAAGGGGTAGGGGTCCCATTTGGAAGAGAAAAAATATAGCAAAGAAACTCTATGCATTTGCGTATTCCCATTGTCCCAACCCTTTAGCCTTTCCTTGTGCCAAATGAGATTCAAAGCAAAGTAGTTGAAGGATAGAAGAAGAGGAGCCCAGGATCAGGTTCGAGGAGTGGTGGCCAGTCTCAACTTTGTAAGTTGACTCATTCAAAGTAATAAAGAAAATGTTGTTCCCATCCCAATTCATGAACTTTTTATAGTTTGATTAGTATATGTTTGGATTTCTAACCCGTTAGTATATAAGTAGGATGCATGTGTAGTTGTTGATTGTCTTGTATGCAGGTCAGCTTTGCAAGGAGTATTGCAAACAAGTAATCAAGTGCAATGGAGGATCGACATCAAACGTCGGGAACGAGGTAGGTTGATCTTTCCATGTATTTACTAAGAAAAGAAGATTTAAATCTAGGGATGAAGGTAGAAAGTAGTTTTTCTTTGGTCATATCTGCATGCAAAGTTTGAACTCTATTTGCTAGTCCATAGGGAGATTTTCCCCACAACACTGATCTCTTTCAATCCAAGGTTTTCCTAGTACTATAGCAAATGGGGCGTTGTTCTCAGTAAATTTAACAATCTCAAAATCTTCCTCTGTCGAAGTTCCATTGGAATTTATAGATATCTGGGTGAGGTTTACACATAGGGTTATCAATTTTCCTCTGAATAATCCTATTCCTCCCAATGAAGGAATCATAGCAGGCTTCCCTAAAAGTTCCCAAGTTCTTGCTGTCATGATATTCACTTGTGTTTCCTCATCCAGAACACATTCAATGTCGAATTCTCCTATTCTTTCTTCTATGCATTATTTTTCTTTGAAGTTCTCTGATAAGATGACATGTCGATGGTCATTCAGGGTTTCTTTCATCTGTAGCAATACTTTCTTTGATTCATTCTTGGGTTCCACCATGGTCTCAGTTGTTTGAATTTCCTCATGGTATTCTTGTCTCATATTCATCCTTTCAAGCTTAGCAATCATTATAGGGAAAACTAAAACTTCATGGTCCATAGATTTACAACAAAGACAACTAGGTCTTATACTAGGGCATTCCTTATCCAGATGTCTCGGTCTTCTGCAGTTGTAGCAAAGGGTTAATCCTCTCTTTCTTTTAAATGATCCCGAACTTTTCCTGTACTACGCGCTAGGATCATAGTAGCTAACCTGCAAAAAATTCTTTCTAGGGTCCTGCATCCATTTGTTAGTCCAAACATTCTCTCTATGCATAGGTATAACATATATTTCACTATTCTTATCAGATCTATTTATATCAAATCTTCGTTCATCTATCAGTGCCCTAGTTTTCAATCTAGGACAAAATATATCAATCATACCTAGATCCATACTCTATAAACAAAAATTTTCATTTATCTTACTTCTACAGAGCATAAAGCTTACAGATCTTACCTCTTTAGTCTCACTTTCACCTTTATCATAGCACACAGATTTCAGATCTTGCCTCTTTTCTTCAGATCTAACTTCTTTTCTTAGCACAAAGCTTCAAAAGTTAAGTAGGATGATGTGCACTAGGGCAACAGATCTACGCACTGAGATTTTATCTTTTTTAGTTCAGATCTTCGCACAAAGCTCATTTTTCCTTAGTTCCCAGCAATCACAGTTTCAATCTCAGCAACAGAACCATTTTTTGGCACAAGGGTAGACCCAAGGTTCAACGCTACGACAATGCACCAACAAAACCCTAACTACCGGCCCTTTCGGCAACACCTGCGAAGCAGATGAAGTCTCACCCAAGGTAGAGGCAGGGGTGGTTGCAGGACTCTAGTGTTTGCAACCTTAGTTGGGACACAGATCTGTGATTCTAACACTTAACATAGCACTTAGAAGTTAGCATTCATCAATATCTAGTTCTTAGTTACAATGCAGTAAATCCTACTCTCAGTGCAGATAAACCCGAAACTATAGAGAATCACAGTATTCATTCAGATCTACGATATTTAAGCACTAAGAACATTTACATAAGTCAGATCTAATCATCCACCCACATCATTAAGCACAAAGCATTAACAGATCTATCTATCATTCAGCTATATTACAGTACTAAGCAAGTAAACACATAAACACATCAATACATCGCACAAAGCATAGCAACACAATATGTATGTGTTTCACCTCCACCCTGGGGCTACATCCACCAACTCTTCTCTTCTTTATTATCTTCGGTCAAGCTTCTTACAGGCACATAGCATCAAAATCCTACTCCGCTGAAGACAGGAGATCTATGCGCACTCTGCCATATCCTCCTCCTTTGAGCTAGGGTACAACACCAAGCCTTTACACAATCTCTTGCAGTTACTTGCACTTAACCTTGTAAGCCTCACACAGGATGCACAAACCACTTACAACTCTTGATCACATAGATCGAACACTAGCACTTAGCACAATATCACATAGATGCCCCTCTATCTATATCTCCTTACATCGCCTAGACATCTATTTATATTACAAAATCAGGCCTAAAACATGGGTAAACCCATGGGCCGACGTTCCCATACCTGTTACATAAGCCCAAAACCCAAAAATCCCTAAAAAGAGGTCGAGATCCCGCGATCTCTGATTTTTCTTACGCTTCATCTTCGACAGCCTATCGAAGTCCCAAAACTAGGTCAAACATGACCAAGAATCCTCAAAACTTGGTCAAGGGCCAACAGTAATCCAAGGAACTTTAAAAGAACATATTGTTGAGCCAGCAAGAGAACATCATATGTTAATTTTTTACTTGGCTACTTTGAAAAAAAAACATGAAGACTGTAATTCAGAAAACAACTGATTATTCAATTACATTATAAATTTTTCCTTTTAGGAGAATTGAAATGATCTCCTCTTATCATAAGATTTGGATTGCCTATCTATAAAATCAAGGCTAGGGAGGAGAATAAATTTCCAATTTTGTAATGTATTGTATAAATTATTGTGCTAATGTATTATTAAGATGATTAGTTATATACCCAAAAGCAGTCGACAAAAAGGTCTCTTTCTTTTTGTAATTTTGGAGAACCATGTATTGAAATTTTAATGAAAAGAAGACCTCGGGACAATTTTTGTAGGGGAAGTGAGTTAGTGTTGTACGGTGTACTCGTTGAACTGTTTCTAGTTTGTATTTTTACATCTTCACTACTGTAAAGTTATATTATCCATATGAAATATAATTGTTTTGTGAGTTTCCATGGCTTTACTTAGACTTGGACCTACTAATTCTACATGGGGTGTCATTCTACATGAAAAAACATTCTTATTGTAGTAGTTGATTATTTTGCCTTGTATTTACTAAGATAAATACATGATTATTTTTGTAGGTTTTTGTCTTGCTGCAAAAGATGGATAAAAATCACAACTTTGAATAAGATGGCCATAGTACAGGTTTTTATTTTCTCTAAACAATTGATGTTTTGATTATTTGTTTATTTACTAGATAGATAACATGGTCTTGTTAGTGATGCAGTGTATTAAATGAACTAAATATATCACTACGTAACTATTTTAGGAGGATTCGAATTATAGAGTTCTTAAGGAAAACAATGGGCACAACTACTTTTATTGTTTGGCCAATGAATGCAATGGTCTACTACGTACCAAGTGTTATAAATTTAATCAACATAGAAAATAAGTACAATCTTGGGGACCCATAACATTGCATGTTGGTGCACCATGTGGCTTTCGGTACAAGCTTAGAGATGAATCCAAATTGGAAATAGATCGTTACCGAAAAAATTATGACATTGAATATCATTATAAGAAGAATAAAAAGGCTATTGAGACCACTGTCATTCCAAAAGAGGTTCAAAATGCGGTACCCTATTTTTTTAATGAAATTTTATTTTCAGATATTTTCATTAAATTATGCTTTACTGGTGTATTCATTTTATTTGCATGTTATAGGGGGTGAAGTGTGCTCAAGAGTTGAGTGAAAATGCTTTGGAACGTGTGAGAAGACGTGTTTATGAATACGATGCTCAATCAAAGGAAAAAAATTATGCATTAAAAAAAAAAATCGCAAGAAAATTGTTAAGGACAAAAATTAGAGTATGCTACATAAAATGTTTAATGAGTCACCACCTGTAAGAGCTATTCAATTTTTTTTTTTTTTTGTTGGATACGAATTCAATACTACATGGTATTTAATAAAATCACTTTTTTCTGAGCATGTTTTTCTTGCAATAGAAAAATTTGTCTACCTCCTTCCAATGTAAAGAGGATGATACCTTATCTATTGAAGAGTCACCCAGTGTACATTTTGTAAGATACCACATGTTTTGTTACATAATTCTACAAAATACTAAATGAAAACCGCTTTTATTGACATATTTTTTCACAATGGATGTATTATTTCAATATATGCAGGGAAATATTGTATCTATTGGTGATCCATCTTCATCAGATATGGAGGAAAGGGTGGATGAAGGTGTTAAAGATGGGGAAGGAATGAGTCAAATTCCTATTGTTGGGGAAAATGTTGAAACTCCTTTTAATTCACCAAAGTTTGATACTTCTGCTGACCAAATTTCAAACCCATTATATGAAAAGATGTTAGACATTGTTGTTGAAGAAAATCAAATATTTGATAGTATTGACACCATTCATTATTTCAAGAAAAGTTCAAAGGATTTGTATGATAATACACCAAACACCATCGCTGAAGAAAACAAAAAATTTCATACTGATGAAACTATTCAGTGTTCCTATGGGCAATGCTCTAGGCCAATATTTGATATGACACCATATAGTGTTCCCTTAGGCCCACCAACTTTTGATAGGACTCCCATGGGATTAGATAACCCATTTGATTTTTTAGTGAATTTGCATCCATCTTCTTATAAATGTGGTGAAGATCCAAGAAAAACTGTCCTTAACGGAAAAGAAACAACTTTGTTTATTGAATATGATCACAGTGATGGAGAGGACATAACTATGGTAAGTCATGGAGAGGTAAAAAATGTGGTAAATGAGGGTGATATTAGAGAATCCCCTATGCTGGAAAAAACAAATTTGCGCACAAATACACGCAACAGGGGTAGCAAAAGGACCTTTCTCACCCCAGAGGAAGCAAAGGGTGGGAAATCCAATTATCGTCACCCATCATTCTATTCACAATCTATTGCCCAAACAAAGAGGACACACAGATGCACTATAAATAAAAATAGGTGTGAACTCTTCTTGTCGATACTTTATAATATCTATCGAGTTTTTCACATTTAAATATATATTTTTTTGTTGATGGATTATAATATCTATACTATGTTTAAAATGAAGTTATTTTTTTTGTATTCAAGTATGTTTTATGTTTCTTTGACAGGTAACTCTTGCAATGACCACACTCATATCCTCATCTATTCTTTTAGGGGATACCTACGGAGAATGTTTATGCAGGATGTTCCATCCTTTAGATTTGGATTACTTGCTTGGCTTTTCCTTGGAGTCGCTAACACTGATAATATTCTCTATCATGATGGGTTTACAAAGTATACAAAATAGTTTTTGGCACAGTGGTAGACTCAGTGTTCAACGCTACAACAACGTACCAACAAAACCCTAAATATCATCCCTTTCAACAACCCCTATGAAGCAGATGAAGTCTCATCTGAGGTAGCGGTAGGGGTGGTTGCAGGACTCCCATGTTTGCAACCTTAGCTGGGATATGGATATATGATTGTACTACTTAACAGAGCACTTAGCACCAATAGTTCATTAATATTTAACTAATATCTACTCTGCAGATAAAATAGAGCATCACAACATTCATTCAAATCTTAGCATAAAGAGATAGATTAGATCTAACATATTCAAGCACTAAGAACATTCACATAGATCAGATCTAGCATCCATATACATCACTAAACACAAAGCATAAACAGATCTATCTATCTATATCAAAGAACTTAGCAAGTAACACATAAACACATCGCACAAAGCAGAGCAACATAACATATGCGTGGTTCACCCCCACCCTGGGGCTACGTCCACCAACTCTTCTCTTCTTTATTAGCTTCTTCAATCGGATACATGCATAGAGCCACAAGAACCTTACTCTGCATAGGACAAGAGATATGCGCACTCCGCTAGACCCTCCATCCTTGCATTACATCACAAATCCTTCCACAATCTATTACAACCACTTGCACTTAGCTCTGCAAGTCTCTCACAGTATGCACAAAGCATCTACAAACCACACTTGCACTTAGCATGCTTACAACTGATTTCACTTGCACTTAGCACAACATCACACACTACTTACATTGCTAGCTCTCTATTTATACATTACAAAATAGGCCTAAGCATGGGTAACCCCATGGGCCGACATTCCCATACCTGTTACATAATCCCAAAAACTCAAAAATCCCTAAAACGGGGTCGAGATCCCACAATCTCTGTTTCTCCTTGCGCTCCACCTTTGATAGCCTGTCAAAGTCCCAAAAATAGGTCAAACATGACCAAGAACCCTCAAAACTTGGTCAACAGCCAACAAGCCCCCAACACTCACCTGTGACTCGTCCTGAGTCACTCTGGTCCGACTAGTTCTGCTTCGAAAGCCTCGAGCTTAGCACAAGCTGCTTCGACTTGTTATTGTGCCACGACCTCCTATTCAGTGAACTCTTGGATAATTGCATCATTGACAGGTCCCTCTAGGCATTGTTCTTGCAACTTCGACATCCACGTCGTTGTTGTTAAATAAATGCGATATGTTCTCTTGTTCTTCAATCATGTGTGTGATCCTTCTAGTTATGAAATCTTTAAAATCTTGTTTCTTTTGCTCTAAGACTTCTTCTTCTTCCTTCTTCTGGCCTAATCACTTTCAATCAAAGGTTTTCCTAGTAACATGGTAAATGGAGCGTTGTCCTCAGTGAATTTAATAATCTCAAAATCTTCTTATGTCGAAGTTCCATTGGCATTCATAGATATCTGGGAAAGCTTTCCGCGTAGGGTTATCAGTTTTCCTCTGAATAATCCTATTCCTCCCAATGAAGGAATCATAGCAGGCTTCCCTAAAAATTCCCAAGTTCTTTCTGTCATAATATTCACCTGTGTTTCCTCATCTAGAACATAGTCAATGTCGAAGTCTCATATTTTTGCTTCAATGCATTCTTTTTCTTTGAAGATCTCTGATAATATGACATGTCGGTGGTCATTCAGGGTTTCTTTCATCTGTAGAAATACTTTCTTGGATTCTTTCTGGTATTCTACCATAATCTTAGTTTCTAGATCTACCTTAGGGTTTTCTTGTCTCATGCTCATTCTTTCAAGATTAGAAATCATTCTAGGGCAATCCAATACTTCATGGTCCATAGCTTTGCAACAACAACAACTAGTATTCTCCCAGAGCATTCCTTAACAAGATGGCCCAGTTTTCTGCAACTGTAACAAAGGCTTAATCATGTCTTTATTTTAAATGATCCCCAACCCTTCCTATATTGTGCGCTAGGATCATAGTAGCTGAACTGCAAAAAATTCTTTCTAGGATCCTGCATCCACTTGTTAGTCCAAACATTATTTATATGCATAGGTATAACATATATTTCACTATTCTTATTAGATATGCTCATATCAAGTATTATTTCATCTATTAGCGCCCTAGTTTTCAAGCTAGGACATAATCTATCAATCATATCTAGATCCATACTTTAGAAACAAAATTTTCCACTTATATTACTTTTACAGAGCACAAAGCTTTCAGATCTAAAACTTTTCACTATTCTTACCTTTATTAGAGAACAAAGCTTCCAGTTCTTACCTCTTTTCTTCAGATCTTACCTCTCTTCTTGGCACAAATCTTCACAAATCAAGTAGAATGTTGTGCACTAGGGAAACATATCTATGCACAGAGATTTCACAGTTTCAGGTCAGATATTTTCACAAAGCTTCTTCTTCCTCAGTTCCCAACAATCACAATTTTAGGTCCCAACAACGGAACCATTTGTTGGAACATGGGTAGACCCAGGGTTCAACGCTACAAAAACACACCAACAAAACCCTAAATACCGACCCTTTCGACAACACCTGCGAGCAGATGAAGTCTCACCCGGGGTAGAGGCAGGAGTGGTTGCAGGACTCCCATGTCTGCAACCTTAGCTGGGAAACAGATCTGTGATTGTAATACTTAACAGAGAACTTAGCACTGACATTTCATCAATATTTAACCAATATCTACTCCATAGATAAAACAGAGCATCACAACATTCATTCAAATCTTAGCATAAAGAGATAGATTAGATCTAATAGATTCAAGCACTAAGGACATTCACATAGATAAGATCTATCATCCATATACATCACTAAGCACTAAGAATAAACAGATCTATCTATCTATATCAAAGCACTTAGCAAGTAACACATAAACACATCACACAAAGCAGATCAACACAACATATACATGGTTCACCCCCACCCTGGGGCTACATCCACCAACTCTTCTCTTCTTTATTAGCTTCTTCAATCGGATACATGCAAAAAGCCACAAGAACCTTACTCTGCATAGGACAGGAGATCTGCGCACTCCGCTAGACCCTCCTTCCTTGCATTACAGCACAAATCCTTCCACAATCTGTTACAACTACTTGCACTTAGCTCTGCAAGTCTCTCACAGTATGCACAAAGCATCTACAAACCACATTTACACTTAGCATGCTTACAACTGATTCCACTTTCACTTAGCACAACATCACACACTACTTACATCACCTAGCTCTCTATTTATACATTAAAAAACAGGCCTAAGCATGGGTAACCCCCATGGGCCGACATTCCCATTCCTGTTACATAATCCCAAAAACCCAAAAAGCCCTAAAAAGGGTTCAAGATCCTGCGATCTATGCTTCGCCTTGCGCTCCACCTTCGGCAGCGTGTCAAAGTCTCAAAAATAGGTCAAACATGACCAAGAACCCTCAAAACTTGGTCAAGGGCCAACAACAGTACCCTAAGAACTTCAGATATGATACTCCATTGAGTAGAGAGCATAAGAACAAAAGAAGGGGCAAGATGCATATACAAGACAAGGTTCAATACAATGATGAAATTTTTGAGCTTTTGGATAAGGAAACTCATATCTACTTCTATGTATTGAAGGGCATGATGCCTGGAATTCAATATACCTTAAAAAGAGTTGTTGAAGAGAGACGATAAAGTTGGGATGAGAGATTTTCACTGCTTAAAAAGAATAAGCAGTGGCATGTAGAAGTTTATTAGTCATTTTGTAGAGCTTAACTTCATCCTCCTGGGGAAATACCCATTAATCCTTGACCGAATTGATAGTTATTGCTTTGTGTCTTTTTTAGAATATCAATCTAATATTATATATGCATGTGTCAACTATATTTTCTTTGGCATCACTATGTGGAACTTGTGAAAAATATTTGTATATATTAAAGTTTTGTCCATATAATTGCAGAGGGAAGATTTTTTTCATTCCTTGCTAATGTTCTATATGCATGGCTCAACTATATTTGATTTGGCATCATTATGTGGAACTTGTGAAAAATATTTGTTGATATTAAAGTTTTGGCCTTATAATTGCATAGGACACATTTTTTGCATTCCTTGCTAATGGCCTTAAGGTGTTTTTTGCATTCCTTGCTAATGTTCAAACCATTGCACCCAACTAACCAAAAAAATGATTTTGGGTCCACTACAAAAATTTGGAATTCTCATAGGCCCGATTTTACCATTTCTCACCATGTTTATTACCTCTTATTCTAACATGGATTTCAAATTTGACATGCTTTACAATACTAAGATCAGAATCAAGAAATTGTTTCTTCAAGTATCAAGTATGATTTCATAGGGTGTCTTTGAAGATGTCCTATGTCAAAACTGCTTCAACCCTAACTGTAGCAAGCCTTTTCTCCTGCTAGAAAATTGCGCTGCATAATATAAGTCAATTGTGTAGCGCATGCATAATTAGCATTGTTTGTGCACAACATACTTTAATTGTATCTTCTAGGTGCTCTGCATCGAAATGCTCTACCACATATTCACTAGATACCCTATTTCCTAGCTTAGATTCTTGATAAAAAATATCGTCTACTGCTAGGTGCTTTTCCACCTTTGCTTGAGATAGCATACATTATCACTCCACCTTGATCAAAGAATCACATCCAAAAATAGAGAACACTTCTTAGGCATTCCCATAGTTTGTCACTACTGGATTCTTCTTTCAAGTCCCACTGACCTCTTTTTTGGGTCAATCATGAACATTAATACAATTTTCTTATCCATCTTATTTAGTTCTAAAATAAAAAATGCATCTCATATATTATTCAGGTCATTTGTACTTCATTATGGGGGAAAAATAGTATTAAACTACGGGACATGAGAAACACTCATCTTTAATGCTAAAAATTTATACTGCAATGATGAGTAAAAGGTATAAAAATTGCATGTTCACATAAAAATAAATACAAGATATAGTGGAGAGAATAATACATGTCATATATTACTAATAATGTTTCATGTTGCAACTATACATCACAAGGGTAGCCCGAGGTAAGCTACATGTGCACCCCTATATGTGTTGCACTCTTTTACCTATCTTATCATACATTACATCAGTTATAATACATTAAGGTTGTTATGGTGGTCTACTGTCTAACCACCTAACTAACCTTGGCATTGATTGTTAACATAATCTTTAATGTCATGTTATATTACTATCATTTTATTACAAACATAGCCATTTAAAACATAATATATTAGTGTTAACATTGTCACTGGAGCTTGTTTTTTTCTCCTCCAATAGAAGGGAGGTAGTTATCTGGATATGTTTGGTGTTTCTTTAGTTCTCAATATCCTAGCATTTAGTTCTCAAGATAGAAGCCTCTATGGGGGTTGGCTGCAAGCTCATTTTATTGTATTTGTAATGGAAACATGGTATCATTAAGAGTATGTTGAGAATGTGTGTAGATTTAGATCAAGTGCGGGTTGGCTCTAATGGGGGGAGTCATGGTCTCTGCACTTGTCCTTGTCATCCATGTCAGACACTTCTTGATGTCATCTCCTGTAGATTAGTTTCTGTTTCAGCATTGAGTGCTGCCTTCTTTTACTATAGAATTTTGCAACTTTTTGGGTACTCATACTTCTTAAGCTTTGTTAGCCTTATTAGTTATTAGCAAGATGTTTAGATGATATTTAGGAGCTTAGATTTTCTGATTTTAGCATCATTCTGGGAGTTTATTTTGCACTCTCACATTGTAGTTTATGATACTGGATGTATGTTATAGTCCCATTGACCTACTTTATTGGTCATTTGTTGGACATTAATAAAATTATCTTAGCATATCTTATCTGAGAGTTTTATCCAGTTACGTAACTCTGTCCCTGTATCTCCTGATGTATATTGTTTTTTGTTGTTGATGTATAATGGGTAAATGAAGTTAATTTTATTGGTATTTAATTGCCCTTTTCTATAGATTGTTTACTTCAGGGATCACTCTTTGCTTCCGCAATTGACAGGGTTTGCTCCACAACAACAATTTGTATGCCTGGTCTGGAATGAGCTGACAAGTGCAACTCTGCCCAATTCCATTTTGACAGATCACATGTGCATCACGATGCAATTTCCCTACCTTCATATATGAAGCATGATACTCCTGCATACAAATCTGTCATTTATTACAAACATTATGTGTGTCTAGATCAATCACAATGAGCAATATCTCTAAGCACAGTTACTAAATTAGTTGTGAGACATAGGCTTCTGTAAATGAAGATCATAAGGACAAGCACTCACTGATTAATGATAAAGTGGTATTTGTAAGACTGGTAGTCTCACCATACAATTTTTCCCTTTAGTGTTATGATGGTTAGGTTGAAGAATGTTAACTGTATTGTGTCTTGGATTATTGGGATCATATTTTTGGAAATACGCTTTCTTGGAAATTACTGTCTTTAGGAAATGTTTGATCATTGTTGTCTGGTTACCTTTAATCTTGGAAGGATAATGCTCTTGTGGAGGTTAGATGTTTCTTTAAATGTATGCCAGTTTTATCTCTACAACTTCTAAAGAGATTCTTTAATTTGTGAAATGAGATGCATAAACTTCATTTTGAAAAAAAACAAAAAAAACCCTGCAAAATGAGCTAGATGTTCTTTAACATAGTGTCTTCTGCATTAATTATGTTGGAAGCTCACTTTGTGAGCTTCTTGAGATTTCTTATTACCATTCAATGTTGTAACAAATTCTTCCTTCTGCCATCCATGTTCCAATCATATAGCAAGCTTTATCAATGTAAATTGATTTGTGTACTTTCAATCACTAATTTGAGGATTGCCACGGGTCAAATGCGGTAGAGATATTTGTGAAATGTTGAAAAGGTTTATGTGCTGAAAATAAATATGGTTGTATTCTCCATATGATAACTGCAATTTTTTATAGTTAACATTATTAAAATGGGAGAGAAATTCTCTATTTCTCTAGTAGAATAAATTCTCAATGAAATAGATACATGTTTCAGAAGCAATTATGTGACTTGGTTTAGATTGAATCCTTGGTCTCTGAGGTGCACATACTTTATTTATGTACAAATCATGATTAGGAGTCTCCAAAGGCATGGTATGGATATTACTTGCACACTAGAAATTGAGCCTGGATTGGTTTGTGAGGTACATTTGACAACAATATAGCTAAAAGTGGACTTAATATTTTGCAAATAATTTTAAATGGAAGAATGAGTTTATTTTATGATGATACTTTCTGGTTATTTGACATTATTTGTTGGATTCAAATCACAGTTAATTGAATATCTTGGTTTTGTTGAAATTTTATGTGAAGTTTGGGCTTCCTATTATTATCTGGATATAATATGAAGGGAAGTTCATCTTAGAAGTTGAACTCTCATTTCAAAGATCTTGAAAGGTTTTATTTATATTGTTAACAAGGAAAGTTTTTATATTGCTTGTTCTTGAGTTGAATAGGTCACTTGTTATGAGAGGACAGTGGAAAATAAAGCCTTATTTTTTTCTCTATATGCAAATTTTATTGATCATTGTTACTGTCTTTATTTGTTGCGAGCTAAGGTGGTTCTAGACGTGATTTATGAATCTTGTGCATGGGCTATTTTTTTATTCATTGCAACCTGGTAAACTCTTTCCCTTCTGCATAAGATGAGTTGATGTGTATTAAGGCATGTATGAAGCTCTTCCAGCACTATTGTTACAGTAAAAGGCTTTCTTTTTCTTTAACTTCGCCAACATATAATCTGAGGCTCTATCCCCACTGGGGGTTAAAACTGGGTTATTAACATTGCAATTCCCCATCTCAACCACTAGATCACGGCCTAGCAGATTAAATAGGGAATTCTTAAACCTCACTACATTTGTATTCTCAAATGGTTGTAACAAATTCCAAGAATAATAGTATCTGTAAATAAGGACTAACAAAATACAATCATCTTGTTTTTGTAGGTTGACATTCATCATTGCAGAGGCTTTCTTTGTTGGTGGAGCAGCAAGAAACATCTACCATACAAAATACAAGGGTTTTTACTAAGGAACCAATCTCTCTTATGAAACGTTGTGAAAGGGTGTCTTTGCAGCAGGAACATCATTTACTGTGTTCACCTTGATTCTGAGTGAGTTGTACCATGTGAGTTTCACTAGGTCCAAGGAAGGGGGTTGGACACCATATGGTAGAGAATCTGCTAGTGGGATGAGTATCTTTCCCTGAGAAGACTTTAGTGGAGTGAGATCCATCATTTTATTTCTTATGATGTATACATTTATATGGTTATTGTTATCAGAGAACTGTTTCTTAGTACAAAGGATTGTTTCAAGGTAGCTCTAGAAATTGGAAAGACTAGGAATGTGCAGCAGAGGGTGTTTGTTAGAAATTAATAAGAAAAAAATGTGTTCCCCATTGTATTTTTCCATAGAATTTATATTTCTTACCATATGGTATATAATCTGGAGTGAGAAAGCCATCATTGTATTCCTTGTGTTGTATACATTTATGTGGTTCTTGTTAGGAGAAAACTGCTTCTTGGTACAAAGGGTTGTTTGAAGGTAGCTCTAGGAATTGGAAAGGACTAGAAATATGCAGCAGAGGGTGTTTGTTAAAAAGCTAATAAGAAAATGATGTATTCTTTGTTGTATTTTTCCATGGAATTTATATACCTTTACAATTGGGGTTGAATGCAATAGATATTTTCAGTTTTGAACCTTCATTACTATTTGATTTTTACCTTATCAATTTCTATTGAAAGTGTAGTGTGCTTTAAAATGGTGTTGTGAGATTTGGAAACAAATACACTGTAATACAAAACAAGAATTGGTGCTTCTCATTTTTCAGTCTCTGCTTTGTGAAAGATAGAACTTTGTGTAAAGTAATATGTATTTATCATTGGGAATTAGTAGATGCCATTACAATAGTATTCAATAGGGAATTATGTGCGTTTACATCATTAGTCAATGCATCTATTGATAATAGATGCACAGGAAAGTAGAAATACATTACCCTGTTTGGGCCAAAATACTTGAAAGACACCGAATTTTTGTCAGCTATGACAAAGAAGAAGCAATCTGAAAAACCCAATATAACCAAAAACAATAAGAAAAGGATTAAGTTGTAAAAGTTAATAGAGAATTCCAATATGACAATAATACAATATTCCAAGGTTCATATAAGCAACTTTGTTTCACACATGCCTAACATTTTTCTCAAATTTGGTCCCCTTGAGTTTGCTTGGCCCTTGGATCTTCAATTTCTCAAGCCAGTTCAGGACCGAGGAGACTTGTCCATTCCAACTCTTCTAATGTCAGAGAATGGGAAATTGAGGTGCTAGAACCCTATTATCAAAACACTAAAAAATATCCATCATATTCTATATTGTCATGACCTGGTCTCTAGAACTTTTCTTGGGTCATTTGACAACTCAAATTATGGAATCTAAAACTGAAACAAAGTTGGCATGGCTTGTGAGCTGCACTATTGTGGTTGGCAAAGGAGTCCGTATGCCTTGGACTTATGGATCATGCCATCCTTTTTGAAACAAATGAAATTCTCTATATGACTAAGAATGTAGGTCCCCGAGTATTTGATCCATTTAACACCTAAGGACACACCAACAACATGACCGTTGTTTCACTATAACGTATATTTTATGTCAAAATTTTATGTTTAGTATGTACAGGTTTTTGAAAATCCTTATTGGGCAAATCCCCAATCCCAAAAACAAATTTGAAAATTTATTGCTCCCACGACACCAAAAAATTTGGCAACTATTCATTGTGACTCCTAATTAATCTCACTAGTATTTATCTCATTCAAGAAATTATATAGAATATATCATTTTTCAAAATTTCTGAAATTCGAAATAATAGGTACCACGAAAAATTATTTTCTTCAACAACATGCTAGAACAACCATCCGTCCTGAATAAATTCATCCCTTGATCAATCTAAAATAATTTCAAGTCTGATTTAAGATGTGCATCCAGAGATTTATGAGGAGAAAGAATTTCAAGTCAGATGTTTCTTATCCCGAAATTGCTCCTCTTTCCAAGCTTATAATCCATTGCAAGTGCACTTCCTTCAACACACATTACCATTATTTTAGGCTTTGAAATAAACACTTTTACTCCAATCATGTGTTACACTAACAACAAGATAGAGTAATAGGAAAATGATTTGAAATTTGAGCGAACATCTACCTCTCTTCCTAAAATGCTTAACAAAGAAACACCATCCTTTAGCCAACAAGATTTATCCAATTTGGATATGCATAATATCTATCCAATTGAACTATATACCCTTCGTGCTCTGTTTCTCATTGCCCTGTCTCTTTCTACTTTTAACCCACCTGAACTATCCCATAATCAAGGTGCTTTTTATTCTCAAGACCAAAACCTACAATGTAACTTTACTCTTTAATACTTCTAGCGATTCAGTGAGACAAACACATAACACTAAAATGAAAGAGAAATTAAAGACACGCCCATTCAATGAGTATTTTTATGGTCATTGTTACCCAGTAAAGGCATGTCCAAATCCCTATTCAATGGCCATCTTCATACTGCTGAGGGAAGCTTGATCCTGATCTTTTCTTGTAGAAGAAGAGTTATTCCATGTTTTTGGAACCTATCTTCAAATCTGACTCAGAGGAGAATCTTTATTTATTTTTGACACTTCAATTATTGAAACTCACCCTCCAAAATCCAAAGAAAATGAAAAAATGATTTCACACCGCAAGAGTATTTTTGTTATATTGTCAGTGTAAAAAAGCTGAAGTCACAATTGAAGCTTTGTTCAACCTCATTTCGCCTTGATTGGAGAAGTTGATGTCCAGGTTCGTTCTCTGCTTCTGTGGGTGACTTTGATATAGATCATAGTAGAGCACAAGTCCAGTTTCATGAATTAATCAAATGACATAATTTCCTTCTGTTGCTTGAGCTATTGAAATACCCGAAACATAGACACATTACAAGAATCCATCATTATCATCATCGAGAAAAAAAAAGCATTCAAGGCCATTATAAAACAATATACCTCACAATACTAAAAAACATTAAAAACATTAATGGCATTATACCTCAAAACAATATTCTCACAATACTGCGCTTTCCCTTCGCTACAGGAACCACATTGTTGGCAACTCCAAACCATGTAGCCCACACCCACGCGATCTCCAACAACGAAATTCTTCACTTCTGATTCCACTTTAGTTACATCCCCTACAATTTTGTGGCTGTAATCACTTACTTCTAATTAAAAACACGCAAAAACTGTTGATGTCCAGGTTCGTTCTCTGCTTCTGTGGGTGAGTTTGATATAGATCATAGCAGAGCACAAGTCCAGTTTTATGAATTAATCAAATGACATAATTTCCTTCTATTGCTTGAGCTATTGAAATACCCCACACACAGACACATTACAGGAATCCATCATCATCATCGAGAAAAAAAAAACTTTCAAGCCCACTATAAAACAATATACCTCACTATACTAAAAAACATTAAAAACATTAATGACATTATACCTCAAAACAATATTCTCACAATACTGCTCTTGCAGCCCATTGCTACAGGAATCACATTGTTGGCAACTCCAAACCATGCAGCCCATGTCCACGCGATCTCCAACAACGAAATTCTTCACTTCTGATCCCACTTTAGTTCCACACCCTACAATTGTGTGGCTGTAATCACATACTGCTAATTAAAAACACGCAAAAACTAATAGGAATATGAGGCAACGTTGGTAATAGAGGAAAATAGAAATACATTACCCTGGAACCATTGGGTATTCTGAATTAGCGGAGAGAGGTTGGGTTCTCTATATTCATCCAAAATAACATATTCTGAGTGTATGCGGTAAATAAAATCTATATGCGGTAAATAAAGTTTGAAGGCGCAAAAATAAAATCTTATTGTATGCGGTAAATAAAGTTTGAAAATCACGGTAAATTATATGTGGTAAATAAAGTTTGAAAGCCAAAAAATAAAATCTTAGTGGCGAGTCCATAAATTTTGAAAGCGCAAAAATAAAATCTTAATGTATGCGGTAAATAAAGTTTGAAAGCGCAAAAATAAAATCTTAGTGGCGAGTCCATAAAGATTGAAAGCGCAAAAATAAAATCTTAGTGTATGCGGTAAATAAAGTTTGAAAATCTATATGCGGTAAATCCATCGGACTCCAACACTAAAATCTCATCTTCTACATCAACACTAATATTGGACGGATATACTTCACTGATATTGGACGGATTTACAACCTTCATAAACAGACGGAAATGTTTGCAATCACCAAGACAGAACTGTTTGCAATCACCAAATCGACAGAATAAACGGAACTATTTGCAATCACCAAGACAGAACTATTTGAAATCGACAGCATAGATGAAACTGTTTGCAATCACCAAGACGAAACTGTTTGAAATCAATAGCATAGACAATGTGGGACTAAATTCCAAATGCCAAGTTAATCACCACCGTCGATCGTTAGATCAAACGGTTGCTGAGTCTTCTCACTAGTCGAACCCCACGATGAATCTAGAAAAACGAATGCCAATCTTTATAGACAACTAATGTAAAGTTTGATTCATTGAACCACAACAAGGACAAGTATTAGTTATGCAATCAGCCAGGTTAGTTATTTTATGGCAGGTCAAAAGATAACAAACTGGATTCTGGAAGGAAACACAAGGAATATTGTTGCCACATTTCCTTATGATATTGAGTATGAAAGAACTAATGGTGTTGATCTTAATACGATTTTGTGTTTGGATTGGACAGGTGATGTAAATCAAATTTATTTTCTGACTTGGATAATGATGCTTTCGTAATATGGCAAGATGCAAGCAACTATTGATTTTTCGTCTAGTGAAACAGAATCTCGAGCTACCATAACTGCAGTATGTGAACCTATTTGGTTAAAAAACCTCTTGGAAAACATCAACAACATCAAAAGGAGCTTAAAACTATGTCTTTTTGTGACAACCTTAGAAGTAGTATTGAACTTGCAAAGAACCCATTCTTTCATGCAAGGACAAAGCGCGTCGAAGTAATACCACCACTTTATCGAAGAAATGAAGATTGGGCGTAGCAAAGTTGGTTTTTTATTGTAATACTGGAGATAATCGTGCTCATATATTTACCAAATGTCTTTCTAAAGAACATTTGAGGAGTTTAGAGTGTGTACAGGAATGAAGGAAACAAAATAACCATTGGAGGTTTGGGAAGTTAGATCAAAGGAATTCTACGACATGTTTTATTTTCTAACTTGGATAGATATGCTTTTATGCTACAGAAAGAAGCAATCAACCACTCTCCAATCCTTCCATAAGGCTCTCCCTTCCTTGGATAGGCTGACTTTTGGAGATTTCCCTATTCTGCTCCCAATTGAAGATTTGTATAAGTTGAATATTGACATGCAGGGACCCTTTCAGAGAGATTGGGAATGGAGATTCGGTAAACCTCTTTAGTATGAATCCAGGAAGCTCTACTCTCTTCTTCATCAGTGACACCCTTTATCTCTAATCCTCAATGCTAGATGGGTTTCTTCTGACCCTGAGGTTCATTGGATCTTCCGATTACATAGTGTATGGTATCTTCGTTTGAGCTACAAGTTTTAGATCTTTGCTTGGTTGGTTGTTTATCAAGGGCTTCCCTCCAAAGTTTGCCTTGCCAAAAGAAGGTTGTCAGATGGGTTATGTCCCTTTATCATCAATCAGAGACCTTGAAGCATCTTTTATGGGACTGTAGCTTTTCTAGATCAGGCTGGAGGTTGGTCTGGGACCGTCACTCGATTATTCTTCATGGACAACTTCATTGGCGTGTAGCACTTCATAGGGATTGGGGTCCCTGGTCTTGTCCCATCTCCTAGGAGTTTGGGACTGTATTTGGATTTCGGCTCTGTTTGTAATCTAGAAGATGCATTGCAAGTATGTTGTTTATGATGAGGTCAGTTTTGGCACTCTTGGCAAGAAGAGGTTTGTATGCAACTGTCTGTCAAAGGTTATCTTCTTATTAAGGATGCCAAAGAGTTTAGTGTTGTAGATTATTATAAGTTTATTGTTGCCTTAGTTGCTCTAACAAAGAGGATATAATTCCACATTATATATACCCTTCCAATTTTCCTTTTAGTTTTCCCCTTTTCAGCTGTTATGCAAATTTTTCCTATGTAATATAAGACGTATTTTGTAGTAAAAAAGAAGCAATAAACCATTTATTTGTCATCAAGTGAAATGGAGTATAAAGTTGCAGCCTATTATAACTGCAGTGTGAGAAGCTATTTGGTTAAAAGACTCTTGGAAGGTATGGAGCAGCCTCGAAAGGAGCTACAAATTTATATCTGTGACAACCAAAGTAGCATTGAACTTCCAAATAACCCATTCTTCCACGCAAGGAAAGAGCACATCAAAGTACACCACCATTTCATTTGAGGGAGGAAGAAATATAGAAGTTGAAATTATATATTGTAATACTGAGGATAATTATTCTTATATATTTACCATATGTCATTTTACAGAAAAAAAAATAAAAATAAAAAAAATAAAAATAAAAAAAATAAAAAATAAAAATAAAAATGAGAAATTTAGAGTGTATAGCTATGAAAGAATCAAAATAGTCAATGTTAGTTTTGTGTGTGGGATGGGGCATGTTGGCACCAAATGTGATGATTATTTGTCTGCAGATCTAAGTGGCATAAGTTGTCATGTGTGATGATGAGTCAGCAGAATTATGAGTCAACATCTTTGATGAGTTAGTAGGCTAATGTCACCATGATATTAGAATGGTAGCATCATTGATGGCATTAATTACTAAAACGTTCTACAAGAGGACATTACTTGTAAAAGAAGTAGCTTGTATTTTTGGGAAACTGCCTACCTTGTAATTATATAAATAGAAGATATGTCTATTAAGGCCCCTTGTTCATTTGAGAATTGCCTTCAGAATTGAATATCCAGCAAGGACCACGATGTGTGTTGTTGCTTTCTTTTGAAATAAATTCAGTTGTTTTTAATTCTAAGACAGATTTTGTCATTTATAATGACTTTTCTACAAGAACTCTAGAATATCTGCCTTAAATGAGGGAATATACACAAGAATGGAGCTTTATGAACACACACTGATAAATAAAATGAAAGGATAGAATAAATCATGCAATATCGACAAGTTTGGAACCATAATAACTCCTAGAATTCCACTATACAGCCATAGTTCCAGAGGGTGTAGTTCCAGAGGGCCTAGTTCTAGAGGGCGTAGTTCCATAGGTCATAGTTCTAGAGGGCGTAGTTATAGAGGTCATAGTTCCAAAGGTCATAGTTCTAGAGGGCGTAGTTCTAGAGGGCATAGTTCCACAGGTCATAGTTCCACAGGGCATAGTTCCAGAGGGTGTAGTTCCACAGGTCATAGTTCCAGAGGGCGTAGTTCCATAGGTCATAGTTCTAGAGGGCGTAGTTCCAGAGGTCATTGTTCCAGAGGGTGTAGTTCCAGAGGTCATAGTTCCATAGGTCATAGTTCCAAAGGCGTAGTTCCAAAGAGCATAGTTCCACAGGTCATAGTTCCAGAGGGCATAGTTCCAGAGGGCATAGTTCCAAAGGTCATAGTTCCAGAGATCATAGTTCTAGAGGGCGTAGTTCCAGAGGGCATAGTTACAGAGGTCATAGTTCCAGAGGGTGTAGTTCCAAAGGTCATAGTTCCGCAAGTCATAGTTTCAGAGGCGTAGTTCCAAAGGGCGTAGTTTCACATGTCATAGTTCCAAAGGGCGTAGTTCCAGAGATCATAGTTCCAGAGGTCCTAGTTCTAGAGGGCGTAGTTCCAAAGGGTGTGGTTCCAGAGGTCATATTTCTAGAGGGCGTAGTTCCAGAGGTCATAGTTCCACATGTCATAGTTCCAGAGGCGTAGTTCTAGAGGGCGTAGTTCTATAGGTCACAGTTCCAGAGGGTATAGTTCCACAAGTCACAACTCCACAGGTCATAGTTCCAGAGGTCATAGTTCCAGAGGGCGTAGTTCCACGGGTCATAGTTCCAGAGGGCGTAGTGCCATAGGTCATAGTTCCAGAGGGCGTAGTTCCACAGGTCATAGTTCCAGAGGGAGTAGTTCCAGAGGTCGTAGTTCTAGAGGGTGTAGTTTTAGAGGTCATAGTTCCATAGGTCATAGTTCCAGAGGGCGTAGTTCCACAGGTCATAGTTCCAAAGGGCGTAGTTCCAGAGGGCATAATCCCACAAGTCATAGTTCTAGAGGGCGTAGTTCTAGAGGTCATTGTTCCAGAGGGCGTAGTTTCAGAGGTCATAGTTCCAGAGGCGTAGTTCCATAGGTCATAGTTCCAAAGGGCGTAGTTCCAGAGGGCATAGTTCCATAGGTCATAGTTCCAGAGGGCGTAGTTCCAGAGGTCATAGTTCCAGAGGTCATAGTTCCATAGGGCGTAGTTCCAGAGGGCGTAGTTCCAGAGGTCATAGTTCCAGAGGCGTAGTTCTAAAGGGCGTAGTTCCACATGTCATAATTCCAAAGGGCATAGTTCCAGAGGTCATAGTTCCAGAGATCATAGTTCCAGAGGTGTAGTTCCAGAGGGCGTAGTTCCACAGGTCATAATTCCAAAGGGTGTAGTTCCACAGGGCATAGTTCCAAAGGGCATAGTTCCAAAGGTCATAATTCCAGAGGGCGTAGTTCCAGAGGTCATAGTTCTAGAGGCATAGTTCCAGAGGGTGTAGTTCCACAGGTCATAGTTCCAGAGGGCGTAGTTCCACAGGTCATAGTTCCAGAGGGCATAGTTCTGCAGTTCATAGTTCCAGAGGTCATAGTTCCAGAGGGTGTAGTTCCACAGGTCATAGTTCCACAGGTCATAGTTCCAAAGGGTGTAGTTCCAGAGGGCGTAGTTCCACAGGTCATAGTTCCACAGGTCATAGTTCCAGAGGGCGCAGTTCCACAGGTCATAGTTCTAAAGGGTGTAGTTCCAGAGGCCGTAGTTCCATAGTTCATAGTTCCACACATCATAGTTCCAGAGGGCGTAGTTCTAGAAGGCATAGTTCCAGAGGTCATAGTTCCAAAGAATGTAGTTCCAGAGGTCATAGTTGCACAAGTCATAATTCCAAAGGTGTAGTTCCAGAGGGCGTAGTTCCATAGGTCATACTTCCAAAAGGCATAGTTCCAGAGGGCGTAGTTCTAGAGGGATGTACCAATTACTCAACTTGAACCACAAGCCCCTGCATCGACGATAGCAGGTGCAAATTTTCAACCACGTGCCCCTGCATCGGTGATAGGAGATGCACATTTTGAACCACAGGCGCCTACATTGGTGGTAGGAGATGCACAACTTGAACCACAGGTCCATGCATCAGCCATAACAGTTGCACAACATGAACCACATGCCCCTATATCAGTGGTAGAAGTTGCGCAACTTGATCCACATTACCCTACATTGGCGATAGAAGATACACAACTTGATCCATAGGCCCTTGCATCAGTGGTAGAAGTTGAACAACTTGATCCACAGGTCCCTGCAACAGTGGGAGTGTCCATATAAGTTGCACAACTTGAACCAGAGGCCCCTGCATCACCGATATAATCTGTGCAACTTGTTCCACAGGCCCCTGCATCGGCAGTGGAAGTTGTGCAACTTGATCCATAGGCCCCTCCATCGGTGGTAGAAATTGCACAACTTGATCCACAAGTCCCTGAAATGGTGGGAGAAGTTGTGAAACTTGATCCACAGTCCCTTGTATCACTAGGAGAAACTGCACAGGCCCTTGAATTGGTGGTAGAAGCTGTGCAACTTGATCCACAGGCCCCTGCATCGGTGGTAGAAGTTGGACAACTTGATCCACAAGTCCCTGCAATGGTGGGAGAAGTTGCGAAACTTGATCCACAGTCCCCTGCATTGCTTGGGGAAACTGTACAACTTGAACCACAGGCTTCTACAATGGTTGTAGCAGCTACACAGTGTGAACCAAAGGGCCCTTCATTAGCTGTAGTGGATTCACAACTTGAACCACAACCCCCTGCAGCCATAGAAGCTGCTCAACTTGAGTCACAAGCCCCTCTATCTGTTTGACACTACTGTTGAGAAAATTCAATGTTTAAAACAACAAATGGAGAGATCACTTCTCAACTATTCATTTTTGTTTTTACAAATTACCTATTTTTTATTCAAGGAGTTTAACATTGAGACGTATACAAAAAAATACACGAGAAATTGGTTAGCATTATCTATTGAATTTCATTTATGCAGGATGAGTTCGTTATGGAACTGCACATCAACCTGAATGCATAAAAGTGGTTCTGTGAATTGCAATGTTAGTAGTATGTGGAGATCATATTTGTTGCTTTAGATGATGAAGATGAGATAGAGAATATATAAATCATGCATGCACCCTAAGGTTGGCCTGATTAAGGGGGCTACAATGCTGCTTTTTTGTATAACTAATTTTGTTTTGATTTCTTCTGAAATATATTGGGAAAAATATTAAACTTAAAGGAGACATGCATCTGAATGCTTTGTATGCTTTTTTTTTAACAATGGGATATATAGAAGGGTTTGCTATACCAGGAAAAACTGTATTGAGGTAATTAGAGGAATGATGGGCAACTTGACTTCAAATTATAAGTTTCGTACAGATGAGATGAAATGATTGCAGGAGTTATTCTTGTTTTTGTTGAATGGGAAGTTTTTGCAAGCATTGAGAGGTACTGCAAACTATAATAATAGAAGCTTAAATTGATCAACACATATTACCCTGTCAAACAGTAGACCATGGTTGTTGTTGTTACTTTAGCTTCTCTAAAGGAGTAAATTAACTTAATATCACCTACTCTCATGGTTTTGATTCTTTATTCGTTAGGTAGAACTGAATATTAGGATGGCATGTTAACCTTTTATTAGAAGGTGAATTGCGGCATAGTTTAAATTGACAGCTTTGCTTGGTCATATGATTTGTCCTTGTTGTGTGTTATTTATATTATAATATTATTTCATAATTAGTTAATTGACTGCTTCGCTTGGTCATATGATTTCCTCACTAGAGCCATATGATCTCATTTATTGCTTAAATTCACACATAAATATGGGAAATATGGTACTAAACCCTCACATAACACCTAATTAACTCACACTATCTATTTGGTACATGGTTTAAATTTTTCTATGTGCATATTTAAATTTCTTGAATGGACCTCACACAATAGTTGCACTTTGTTTAATCACATTTGCTTACTAATGGTTTCTAAATCTGATTGCATCGTGATGTGAATTTATTTAAAGATATCACTTGGTCTAAATCTATGGAATATGCTAATTTTAAGATAGTGCATCAATACATTAATTAGTGCAGCAAATCTAACTCAAAGGTTCACAATATTGGTTCACTTTTTATCTTCCAAAAATCTTCATTTGAATGCTGAATGAATTTTTTGGCACACATAACCACCCTTTACTTTAAGCACCTTTAATTGATCAACTTGTTGGAATATTTTCTGGGTTAAGTGCACAATCTTTGCTATTGGAATAATTGACTAAATGTGGGAGTTATAATTCTGTGTTTTCCCTTGATGGTACAGCCTATAAAGTGATTCTGGGCATTGTATGGTGTTGTTGCTATAATTATGGTGCAAATCTGAAATAATACCCATATGCACTTTAAAGGTATTGGAATTTGGATTTTCTGGGAATCATATCAACACTACAAATCCAAGGTCACATAACAACATTGGATCTCTTTCAATTTTCCAAATTTCTTTAACATGTTCATGGGTTAATATGACACAATCTTGATTTCTAAGTTTTGTTGTCCTTAAAACAGATTCGGGTTTCAAATACTTTATATGTTGGAAACAATGTTTATACATTTCACGATGCATCCACTGGAATAATTTTGAAGCAAATTTTTAGAGCACTTGAGCTTGCATATTGACTCTCTTATGGTTGTTTTAAAAATACGCAATCAATGCACCGAGATTAATTTTTCACTCTTAAACACTCATAGTTTGCTCTCCTACCATTGGAATTTTGTGGGCTTGAACCTCCAGAAATCAACTTGAAGGTCCGATCCCAGAGAACATTAGTTCATGCGTTGCTCTTAATTACTTGTAAGTATAAGTCTAGTGGAGAATTGTGGGAAATATTCTTAGCATCTGTCTAATAATATTGAGGCCGTGTCTTCTCTTGTGCTTCGTTGTGTAGCAATGTGCATGGGAACCATTTGATTGGAACTATTCCTCTGGAATTTCGTAAACTTGATAACCTGACTTATTTGTAAGTGTTTGTAGGCCACAACCAATGTGATTAAACTATGACATAATGAACCGTTAATTGCATTAGAAGCACATTTAGAGTGATTAATAGTTTTTGTTGTGGCTCTTATAGAAATCTGTCTTCCAACAACATCAAGGGAGCAATTCCTGTAGAGCTGGGATATATTGTAAATCTAGATACACTGTGAGTTCTTGTTTTTTTGGTGTCTCGATTAAGCTTCCAAGGCTCATGTTAAAATTTCATCAAGACACATAATTGCTCTAAAGGTAGAATATACATTTTGATTGATCTGTGATCTGATGTGAATGTTTAGGGACCTCTCCAAAAATTATATTTCTGGACCTATTCGAGGATCTGTTGGGGATTTGGAACATCTTTTAAAATTGTACCCACATTCAAGATTTACAAGAATGGTGTCAAAGTTAAGGAGATTATTTGCCCAAGCCAGCAAGGCCTGGAGAATTCAGTGAAGCATTATTACAAATTTACAACTTCTAGACATAAATATGCAGTCGTTATCTACCACCATTACCATATCATTCACACATTCAGTTCTGAAACACCTATAAACAACCGAATAAAATGGATTTGATTCATATAGCAAGAGTATTTCCCAGCTTTTTCTCTGATTCTTTGTGGCCTCATTCCGTTCTCTTTAAATCTTTCTGCCTCTGGAGGCCAATTTTTCCCTATTCTTGTTTCTGTTTAGCCCTAATGGTGATAAAAGGGATACTCAACAGAGATATCCTCCAAGGAAGAGCATCTCAACCAAGTGCATTTGCAATTCGAGATTTTTATACGTATTCCACATCGGTGACCAGTTGTAAACAATTTGGAAATACATTCTCATTCTGTTTGATTTCTCTCGCCGACAACATTATCAAAATTGGTGGGTGCTATGGGTTCGTTTGGTGCACTCGAACAATTATATGTCATGATGTATAGAGAGACAAAGACAGGGCAGATAGAAGACTACTCAAGTAGGACTGGTCACTGTATATATTTTTTCAATATATAGAGAGACAAAGACAGGGCAGATAGAAGACTACTCAAGTAGGACTGGTCACTGTATATATTTTTTCAATATATTGGAAGGCCAAGTTTAATTGAATTTTTCAATATTTCTCCGTCTCTCTCTATTGTACTTGAAATCTCTGCAATCTGTTCAGGATGCCCAATAAATGAATTTTTTTTTGCATTAATCTCAGCCAAGAGGCCTGTCTACCATTTAGTATGAAGGGGATAGGTGCTACTAAAGTTTCTTGCTATCTTTTGGTATAAAGGGGATGTTGTTTCTTTAAAGGTAACTTGTCTGTGTATAGGGCAAATAGAAGACTACTCAAGTAGGATTGGTCACTGCATATATTTTTTCAATATATTGGAAGGCCAAGTTTAATTGAATTTTTCAATATTTCTCCATCTCTCTTGTACTTGAAATCCCTGCAATCTTTTCAGGATGCCCAATAAATGAAAAATGTTTTTTCATTAATCTCAGCCAAGAGGCATGTCTACCATTTAGTATGAAGGGGATAGGTGCTGCTAAAGTTTCTTGCTATCTTTTCGTATAAAGGGGATGTTGTTTCTTTAAAGGTAACTTGTTTGTGTCTATTACAAAATTGACATTGTAGGCTTGTTTTAAAAATAATAGACAAAATCAATCAAACTAACTATGAAACTAGTTTCTTGGCATATTTCAATTGTTTTTGGCAAAATTGTAGTGCATTTTGTTATGAGGGCCAAATATTCACAACACCCCTACAATTGCATAGCAATGCGAAACTTTTAGCTATAAGAGATTTTGATTTTAACTTAATGAAAATTCACGTTCAATTGCAAGGTGCTTACTAGGCTCTACATTCTCATTGTGACTTCGGCAACAAGTATTCATATTTTCACCATGGTTAGGAGGTTTGCGCCGAACACTTTGGATAGATAAATTGCCAATAAAGTTAAGTGTAACTCCATGCTTATCATTAACTAGAATCATCACAAACCTTGTACAGGGAAGAGATTACCCAACCTGCAATGGGTGCAAATCCAAATGTGAGCGAAGCCCCTAACTTGTTGGAAGAGCTCACTAGGGAATATGTTACCCAACCTACAGTGGGTGCAAGTCTAACTGTGAGCAGAGCCCCTACCTTGTTGAAAAGAGCTTAACAGGCCTTTACATTCTCCTTATGACTTGTGAGGTAAGTATACAAATTTTCACCATGGTTTGGAGGTTTGCATTTTGGACTCACAAATTCTCGATAGAGAAAGAGTTGACAAAGCTCAGACTTCAAACGAAACTCCATTTAAAAAAAAAATAGAATATTCACAAACCTTGCAGGGGGGAGAGATTACCCAACCTGCACTGGGTGCAAGTCCAACTATGAGCAGAGCTCCTACCTTGGGAAAGAGCTCACTAGGGAAGAGATTACCCAACCTGCATTTGGTACAAGTCTAACTCTGAGCAAAGAGCTCCTAACTTGTTGGAAAGAGTTCGCTAGGCTTCTACCTTCTCTTTGTGATCTGTGAGGGTATCCAAATTCTCACCATGGTTTGGAGGTTTACATTTGGAACTTCCAAATTTTTGTTAAAAGATAGTTGATGAAAGCTCAGAGTTCAAACGAAACTCCATGCTTATTCACAAACCTAGCAAGGGGAAGAGATCGCCTACTTGCATCGAGTGCAAATCCAACTGTGAGTAGGACCCCTGCCTTGTTACTATCTTAGAAAGAGTTCACTGGAAGATGCAATTGCAGGGGAGAAATATGCAATCGACACTGCAACGTTCAATAGGTGTTATATGTTGAGATGCAAGTCCAACTATGAACAGATCTCCGAACCTTGTTAGAAAGAGTCCACCGGCAAATTCAATTACAGGGTGAGCCTGATTCATTTTGGATTGTTGCATTCGATGGGTGTATACATTGAGATATACACCATATATTGAGATATACACCATTGAATACAATTTTGTGAGGTGTGTGTATTGCTTTCCCAATTGAAGTTCATACAATGGAAGTGACCCAAGTGACACTATGAGCAGGTCCCCTACCTTCTTAAAAAGAGTCCAATAGAGGATGCAATTGCATGGAGAGAATTATGCACTTGTCACTGCAGCGTTCAATGGGTGTATACAATGAGATGCAAGTCCGACTATGGGCAGACCCCCGCCTTGTTAGAAAGATGCAATTGCAAGGTGATGAGCATTATGCATTTGTCACTGCAACATTCAATGGGTGTCTACGTCAATATATACAACTCTAAAGGTAGAATATACATTTTGATTGATCTATGATCTGATGTGAATGTTTAGGGACCTCTCCAAAAATGATATTTTTGGATCTATTCCAGGATCTGTTGGGGATTTGGAACATCTTTTAAAATTGTAAGCTTTTGTCTGTAGAGTGTTTTTTAGAACAAACCAAGTATTTATGCGTGAGTGTTATATTAATCCTTGTGATCTTTATTGGATTGTGAATTCAAGGAACTTGAGTGGAAATAATCTGAGTGGTTTTCTCCCAGCAGAATTTGGAAACCTGAGAAGCATTGGGGATATGTAAGTCCTTTGTACTTGATTTGTGTAGCTTGCAAAGGTGTGTTATAGTCTTGTTCCTTCCACATCACTATTTAGTGTACCCATGGCCACTTGAACAAAACATTAACATAGTGTGATATCTTTTCAATGTAGAGACCTCTCTGCTAACCAATTATAAGGTCTTATTCCTCAAGAACTCAGACAACTACATAATTTGGTTTCGTTGTAAGTTCCTTGGAATGATCCATAATATACAATTTATTTAATAGGTTCACAATTATCCTAAAAATAACTCCGGAGATGGATCATATACAGGATATTGAATAACAACAGTTTATCAGGGGAGGTGCCATACTAGTTGACCAACTGTTTCAACCTTACTACACTGTAAGAATTCGTCTGAATCACACCCCTTATTTTAGGTTCATTTCATTGTGAAATTCCAAAGGAAGTAATATGCATATTTCTACTCCTTGTACTGATTAATACTAGAAATGGTTCATTTGTTTCACATAAATCTCTCCTACAACAATTTGTCTGGGAATATTCCTGTTGTAAAGAAATTTACAAGATTTACCCCAAAAAGTTGATAATCAAAACATTTATTTTTGGATCAAATTCAGTATTCTTTCTAGATTTTAGCGGGTTTGTGCATTTTATCTGACAGGACTAATTATTGCATCAAATTTTTAGGAAATCCATGCCTCTGTGGGGATTGGATTGGATCACTTTGTGGAAAGAAATGCAAAGTTGTGGAGAGGTGTATTTTCTGGAACGACATACTTGACTGGCAAGTGGATGATTAGGATACGTGGTAGAGAAATTTGAAACATATAATTCAGGGGCATTTTTTCATTTTTCATTTTTCATATAACTCATATCTACAAAGATTATTCATTTTTCAATAAATCTACAAATTTCATAATTCATTTTCTCAATACATGTCACTTTTTAATCAATAATAGTTATGAGGATTTATGTCTTGCATTGGGCATTGGATTCTTGAAAAAAAATGGTGCCCAATATGCACAAATAAAGTGCTGGAAATTACATTAATTTGATTTAGAAACTTCAAGCTTTGAAACAATTCAACATTATCGTATGAAAAAACAAGTCGTTGCAAAAAATTCTATTGATGTACACTACAATTTCCAGCTTGAAAAATTCAAAGTAAGAGATGCGATCTATAGAAGAATATTTCAATATTTCACTCACCTCTTGATTTTTTTCCTAAGGTAAAACTCACAATTTATATTTCATCATGAAAAGGAGAGTACATTTCGTAAGTGCTAAGCGCACACAAAAATTGTTGAAAAGTCAACAAGAAATGTGTGTCTAATTTATTTTTCCCTTAAATAAATTGGACAATAAATATTAATCTATTATCTCATAATTACTTGAAATAATTAACTGAAATGGAAAATTAGTTAACTATAGGAAATTCGAGTTAAAAGGTTGACTGGTGGGATGAAAAATTTGAATTAGTTATAACTGAGTAAGTTGGACTTGTAACAAAATTATAAGTGTAGTTATGTGAGTTATGAAGTAGTTTAACTCAGTTAAGTGAGTTAAACTCAATTGTACTAGTTGTAACTGAACTTACACTAGTGAGAGTTCAGTGAATTAATTATTAATTAATTCACAATCAGTGATCTCACATGTAACTAAAGATTTACCATTATTAACTACATGCATGTCATATCCAGTGGAGACCCAGTTGAGATAACAGGTGAAAGGGACAGTTTGGCTCTCAGTTGTGATTTGAGTCAAGTGCACTGATGAAATCACACACACAGTGGATGTGCCCATGAGAAATGTGCAGCCTAGGCAAGAGAAATTCAAATTCATTTGCAGGTTTTTCATTGCAGGGATTGCGCAGAGGAGGCAGGTTGTCTGGAGGCAGAGAATTGGCACATGTATTTGTTGATTTTTGCATGACAATGTGAGACGATTGTATTATACTGAGAGCTCTTGGATTAGATTTTTGTATGATATTGTTTCATGATCCATGATATACATAATATATGATAGTGGGGTTTTTAGCTTTATGCTTTCCTGGTAAAACATCTGTGTTATGTGCAATTGACCTTTCTTCTTGATATTGCAATTGGTGATCGTGTTTTAAATTCCACAAGAATATTAGTAGAAGCGATTTTGTATTTAACAGTGGAATATAATTGTTATATCAGGAGAATCTAGGCAATACATAATTTGTATTAAAATTTCTACATGGTATCAGAGCACAGAAGATTGCAGAAGCTGAATTTATGATTGGATAGAATTCGAATTTGCAGAAAGACTTTCTTGGTGCTACAACTGATTCAAGATTGAAATGGATTTCAATGGATTGAGGTTGGAGTATGCACTAGAGGGTAGCTCGAACTACATTGATTGGAAGGATAGGATGGAGGCAGTACTCGAAGACAATGGCTTGAAGGAATTCATTGACAAAGATGTTCCTAAGCCAGATGATGCAAACGCTGCAAATCTTGATGCATGGCAAAAGAAAGTGGCAAAGGCGAGGAGGATTCTATTGGAGGGAATATGAGACCACATTGTCTCAATCCTCCATGGGAAAGTCACACCACATGAAATGTGGAAGACTTTGACGGATCTATTCCAAAACGACAACAACCATAGGAAATTGGCGCTCAAAGATAAACTCAGGAAGATCAAGATGGATAAGGGCGACTCCATTCCAAAATATCTCACGAAGTTTGTCCAATGTCGGGATGAGCTGGGGAGTGTGGGAATAACAATCGTTGATGATGATTTGGTGAGCTCGGCTCTCCTAGGACTTCCCAAGATTTGGCACAGTTATCAAGACTCTGTCAATGGAAGGGAAAAATTACCAGATTGGGAACGACTATGGTAGGATCTAGTGCAGGAGGAGTTCAGGCGGAACACTAGAGATGGATCTTCATCAAAGCATGATGATTAAGAGGATTGTGCCTTGGTTGCTAAGGCAAGGAAAGGGAAGGGGAAGAAATTCCATTCAAAATCCGAGTCTAAAGTCAAGAAGATGGATTTGTCCAAAGTGAAGTGTTTTCACTATCACGAACATGGGCATCTCGCTACTAACTGTCCGTAGAAGAGGAAGAACAAGAAGGTTGTTGGAGCTGCAACTGGTGAGGCCCTTGCCTCACAATTTGAACTTGAATTCTCTCTGATCACATGCATGGCATCAAGTGCATCGGGATCGGTGTGGTATTTGGATAGTGGCGCTTCCTTCCACATGACGGGAGATAAGGAGTTTTTCAGTGACTTGGAGGAGAGAGATCTCAAAATGCATATAGAGATGGGCGACGATGGATGATACAGTGCGACTGACATTGGTACCATTACCTTTCAAAGGCAGTCAGGTAAACCATTTCAATTGAAAAATGTTATGCATGTTCCAGGTCTGAAGAAAAACCTGGTCTCAGTCGCAATGTTGGAGGACAAAGGCTATGTCGTTGTTTTCAGTGGTGGAAAAGATTTCCTGCGACATAAAACAACGGGTCAAGTCAAGAGGATAGGGATTCGAGTTAAGAATATCTACATGTTGGAGGTAGATGGATACGTTGCCATGATGGGCAAGGCAGAAAAAGTGGTGAGCTAGGATGAGGGCGAATTATGGCACAGGCGATTGGGCCATCTTCATCATGGAGCCTTGAAGATCATGCAACAAATATCTATTGGACTTCCAATGGGAACACTTGCTCAGTTATATCAGTGCAAGGGTTTCACCATGGGTAAGTATGTAAAGTCCACCTTTCATGAAAAGGAGAACCATGCTTCGATGATCCTGGAGATAATTCACACAGACATGTGTGGACCATTCTCGGTTGCTTCAACAACAAAACATAGGTATTATTTTATTTTTGTTGATGAATTTTCTCATAAATCCTGGATCTTCTTCATGCAGAAGAAGGATCAAACATTCTCAAAGTTTTGTGAGTTTAAAGCATTGGTGGAGAAAGAGTCAGGGAAGCAAGTGAAGGCTCTAAGGAGCAATAATGGTGGAGAATACATCTCTAATGAATTCAAATACTTCTGCACCAGAGAAGGAATTTGAAGAGAACTCATAACGCCTCATAACCCACAACAAAATGGGGTCGCGGAGAGGAAGACCAGAATGATCATGGGTGCAACACGAGCGATGTTGCATGATCAGGGCCTACCAATACATTTGTGGGTTGAAGCATGCAATACTGCGGTTTATGTGCAAAATCGTTGTCTTCATAGAGTACTTGGCATGAGTACACCTGGAGAAGCTTTCACTGGTAAGAAACCTGATGTTTCTCATTTTAAGATTTTTCGCTCATCTATTTATGTGCATGTGACCAAGGATGCTAAGAAGAAGCTGGAACCGACTGTTGAAGTTGGGATATTTGTGGGGTACATAGAAACACCCCATAATTATCGTGTTTATTTGCCTAACAATAAGATGACTTTTATGCGACGGGATACAAAATTTGATGAGGGGAAAGCCATGTGATTTTTGCTTGAGAGGGAGATAGATTTGCATGCGGAGGAGGAACTGTTGGTTCCCAAATATGAGTCTCAAGATGTGGATCAGCCACATGAGGAGGTTCATGGAGTGGAGGAAGCCACTCAAGCAGAGCCATCCATCAGAAACGGCATACAACACACCACAGAAGCTGATAGATTGAGACTAGATGTTGCAAAGAATGTAAGAACCCTACTTCACAGCGCAAACAGAGACAGTCTCCTAATCGATTTGTTGGATACATGGCTCTCATGAGAAAATGTATTGTGACTGAACCATCTTCCTTTCAGGAAGCAGTGTAGGATCCCACTTGGGTTGATGCAATGGTGGAGGAGTATGACTCCATTGTCAAAAATAATGCATGGGAAATTGTCCCAAGATCGGTTGACAAATCGGTGATAGGTTCGAGATGGATCTACAAGGGTAAGATTTTAATCATTGTTCTTTATGTTGATGATTTAATATTGACTGGTGATGAGCAGCTGATACACTCATGCAAGGAGGACCTTGAAAAGGAGTTCGAGATGAAGGATTTGGGCCTTCTTCATTATTTCCTTGGATTGGAAATATGGTAGCGATATGGTGAACGTTTTGTGTCTCAAGGCAAGTATGCAAGGGAGATACTGGGTAAGTTTCACATGGAGGGTTGTGAACCCATGGACACTCCTCTTGCAAGAAACTGGAGGAAAGAGGATGCTACTTCTAGAGAGGTAGTGGATGCTACTGTCTATCGACAGTTAGTGGGTTCGCTAATGTATTTAGTGAACACGAGACTGGACATTTTCTATGTGGTTAACCAACTGAGTCAAGTGATGGTTAAGCCTACCAATCTCTTTTGGAAGGTGAGTATCATGTCCTGAGATACTTGAGGGGCACATTTGAGTATGGCTTATGGTACAGACAAATAGATGAGGTGAAGTTGCATGGATTCACGGATGCAGATTGGGTGGGCAGCCCAACGTACAGAAAGAGCACATCAGGGGGGATCTTTAGTATTGGATCTACAGTTGTTGCTTGGTACAGCAGGAAACAGAGATCTGTGGCACTCAGTTTAGCGGAAGAGAAATACATGGCAGCGAGTCAAGATGCATGTGAGGCTATCTGGATGAGAAAGATCTTGGTTGGTTTGTTTGGTTCTCATTTAGATCTGACAGTGATTCATTGTGATAATCAGAGTTGCATTAAACTCTTGATTAATCATGTGTTTCATGATAGATATAATCATATAGATATCCAGTATCATCGTCTCAAATATTGTGTGCAGTGGAAGATCATTTTGTTTCAGTACATTCCTACAGAAGATCAGGATGCAGACATTCTGACAAAGGTGATCACTAGGAGAAATTTTGAATACCATAGAGATAGGATTGGGGTGAAGGATAATCCCTTTCTTGTTGAGAGGGAGTGTTGAAAAGTCAACAAGAAATGTCTGTCTAATTTATTTTTCCCTTAAATAAATTGGACAATAAATATTAATCTATTATCTCATAATTACTTGAAATAATTAACTGAAATGGAAAATCAGTTAACTATAGGACATTCGAGTTAAAAGGTTGACTAGTGGGACAGGAAATTCGAATTAGTTATAACTGAGTGATTTGGATTTGTAACAGAATTATAAGTGTAGTTATGTGAGTTGTGAAGTAGTTTAACTCAGTTAAGTGAGTTAAGCTCAATTGTACTAGTTGTAACTGAACTTACACTAATGAGAGTTCAGTGAATTTATTATTGATTAATTCACAATCAGTGATCTCACATGCAACTGAAGATTTACCATTGTTAACTACATGCATGTCAGATCCAGTGGAGACCCAGTTGAGATAACAGGTGAAAGAGACAGTTTGGCTCTCAGTTATGATTTGAGTCAAGTGCACTCATGCAATCACACACACAGTGGATGTGCCCATGAGCAATGCCATCCTAGGCAAGAGCAATTCGAATTCATTTGCAAGTTTTTCATTGCAGGGATTGCACAAAGGAGGCAGGTTGTCTAGAGGCAGAGAATTGGCACATGTATTTGTTGATTTTTGCATGACAGTGTGAGACTATTGTATTGTATTGAGAGCTCTTGGATTAGAGTTTTGTATGATATTGTTTCAGGATCCATGATATACATAATATATGATAGTGGGGTTTTTAGCTTTATGCTTTCCCAGTAAAACATTTGTTTTATGTGCGATTGATCTTTCTTCTTGATATTGTAATTGGCGATCGTGTTTTAAATTCCACAAGAATATTAATAGAATCAATTATGTATTTAACAGTGGCATATAATTGTTAGATCATGAGAATCCAGGCAATACATTAAAATTTCTACAAACATTACCCTTCACAAGGCATCAAAACATTTCAGAATACTAAAAATCACTAAGTCCGAGACAACTACTAGCCATGAGGGCATACTGTCCGAATATTATAAAAAATAGCAACATCAAGTAGTCTAACCGAGTGCAAACTCATCTCAAGAAGCTAAGAAAGTCATGCCTTGGAGCATATACTATATTGTCAATAACATATCATAGCAGGGAAAGGTACAACATGTTCCCATATACACCAAAAAAGGATAGAAGCCACAAAAAGAGATTGTCACGGCTCAAAATAAAACTGGATCAGAGCTGGAAATGATTTGAAAACCTCCATAAACATCTGCATAAGCTAGATCAGAACTAAAATTTTGAAACTTGGGCTCGAAATGACTTCAAAGTATCCATGAATAGTTGCATAAATTGGGCTGGAAATAACTTCAAGATCTCCATGAACTGTTGGACACACCTACCACACTTAGAGGGAGGGGTGAATGAGTGTGGGGATCTTTTTCCCAAAACTTCCCTCTTTCACAAAATTCCTTAGTTAACATTCAACATTTACTCATTACTCATTGTTGTCATTAATAATCAGTTAGATGTAAATACATATCAGCAACATATATCAACAATATATCATCAACAAATCATCTTCACAAGGAACACAAAGAACACAAGATGTATGTACAATTTTTCTTTTTATTATGGACTTCAATCCGGGGGTTTTTCAACAACAACTGAATAGAGTACAACTCTACCAGAGCACCAAATCCATATGCAAGACTCAACTTACATTCTCAGCACCAACTGAGATGAGGCAACAATCCTCAACAGATATCAATCTGTCAACAGGTACGGGACCTGTCAGTAGTGCGGCCCACGTATGTATGCGACCAGTATACACAACAACATGCGTATACCTTATGAGCTAGTAGGGTTTATCCTTCAAGATCAACTCAGATCCTCTGCAACCAATTTATCATTATTTTTTGTCTCTCACTGTGCAATCTGACCACCAGCCAGTCACAACACATCCAATCTCTCCAATAGCTTACTCATGCTCCACAACCAATCAATATGAATGCTATCTCAATCATGTATAAACAACTGGTATACCATAGAAATCATATCACAACTGAATCACAAGAGTACTTCTCACTCCATCAACCAACATAAACCACATCACAACAGCCATACCAAGAATTCCCTAAGCATTCACAACACAACAAGCAATATTATCCATCAAGACAATAATGTAACCATACGAGAGTCTCAGTGACATATTTGAGCCCATAGAATGCAGATCTGGAACCTGCCATAGTCTTCAACAGCCAGTCATCATCTCAAACACAAATCTCCATGATTTTATCCATTGTACGTGCCATGTCCTCATACAACCTGTGTATGTACACGCCCTAGCCCATTACAGTCCGCGTACACCTCAGAAACTAGGGTTTTTGAAGCTCCGAGACTTTTGTCGTCAAGATCTCTGATATTGCCAAAACTTTGATGCATCCATGATATCCTCCTCACGCTCTCTTTCTCAGAATAGATCTTCAATCATGCTCAAGATATCCACACCAAAGATGCTCTCACAAGAAGCTCTCCATCAATACTCTAAAAGATATTCTCACAAGAAGCTCTCCATTGATCCACAAAAAGGATACTCTCAAAAAAATGTACCTTGCAAAAGAGACCCTAGCCTCTTATTTATACTCTTCATCTTCTAGGTCACTTAACCTATTTTCCTTATTTTAGGGTCAACCACTTTCCATAAATAGAAAGTTCTCCAATACTTTATCATTTAAATATTCCTTCTAGATTTTTTCACTTCTATTTATTATTTAAATAATCCACCTTGACTTTGTCACTTTACTTTATCATTTATATAATGATTTCTTCTCTTAAGGCCACTTTGACTTCTTTGACCTTGGGGGCTTCAAGCCTTCATATGGGGGTCCTCCAAATTTGTAAGGCCATAACTCTCAAACCATGAGGAGTTATGTGACATTCCACATACCACCGTAAATGGCATGACAAGCACTATCCATCTAGGATAGTTTCACCAACAAATTCATTGATCTTCATCTCATTATTCCATATACAAGCATGGGTCCTCAAACCATTCTTCTAGGATAACTCAATCCGCAAAGCGTCTTCCCATGAGGGATTTCACCATAAGGGGACCACTTTGGAGTTCATCCATTTGTGCACATTATCAATAATGATAAGACAATAATGAGTCATCTATACATTATTCCACAATGCATCATATACCAATGAAACCACATCGATCCTTCTTCATCATGTATCAATAAAAATTCATTTATCCATCTTCATCATATCAATGAAAACTCATTGATCCATCTTCATATATCCATTCTCATCAAGGACAATACATATTACATTAGACATCAATCAATCAATCAATCACAATCAATCCCTTGACATTAATGACAACATGATCCAACAATCTCCTCTTGACATCAATCAATGACATCACTCAATAAAACCATTGTCATAAATGACAACATGATACAACAATCTCCCCCTTTGGCATTGATGGCAATACCAACATTGATGTCAACACAAATTACCAATTATTGATGTCAACATGTAGATAAGGCATGCTCTACATCAACAGTCAATGTGACTATCTTTCCCAAATGTGACTATCTCTCCCAATCAATAATCATCGATCACATCAATGTGACTCTCTCCCCCTTTGACATCAACGGAAAAGGGTCATTCTCCTCTTGGGGTTGCTCCCCTTGTCTGAGTGGCTTTGATCTTCCTCTAAATAATCTATCCCCTTTTGAACAAGGGATATCACTCTGGTGTAATGTTGAAGATACATCGAACATACTCCCCCTGTGACCATTGCTCCCCTTGTGACCATTGGTCCCCCTGGAATTATGCTTATGTGCTCTTTCTTCAAATATAGGGCTCTTTTCTAGGTATGCATCTAATAAATATCTCCTCCTGGAATCATGGGAAGAAGAATGACTCCCCCTATGGGTATGTCTCCCCCTATCTTCTATGCAATATGAACAATATGCTACCATATGATGATCCTTGGACCTGTTCATGCATCAAACTCATGCCATACCAAGCATCATGAAGCAAAAGATATGTCAATAGAGAATCATGAGAAAAATATCAACCAAGTACATCTTGTACCAAAATGTGTACTCATCATGCAAAACACCTATGTACATCAACCATCAACATCATACAATGTACCAAAAGATATCATCCATGGAATGTATCAATCATATGCCTCTATCAACATGCCAACATGTGTATCTACCAATATGCCAACCATGTGCATCCACCAATATGCCAACCTGTGCATCTACCTATATGCCAACCATGTGCATCTACCAACATGCCAACCATGTGCGTCTATCAACATGCCAAACAATGTGTCATGTCACTCTCTACCATGAACCAAGTGCCACAAATTGTTGTGCTAATAAAGTAATACCAACGGTGTAGTATCATCAAGCATATGCCATATATGAGTGTACTACCATGCACCAATACCACAAAATGATGAATCCCATACATGTATGCCAATGTGTAGCCCATCCATATGCCAAATGCATCAAGCTTTCCAACAAGTAAGCTTTCCAATACATCCTCAACATATATCATATAACCAAGGTGCCATAACTTCACTGTCATAACCAACATTGTTCTTTAACAGAAAATGCATCAATCCATACTCATTGGTTAGTGTCGTGCACCCGATATTTTATTTTACATAATCCAATAGATGAGCATTTAAACCTGCAACAAATAGTGTCAGAACCTGCAACAAACAATGTCAGACCCTACAACACATAGTTATACCATCATATCAAGTTGTAACCCATGTGCATTGCCTTTTTCCCAAGGCTTTACCACATATACATGCCCTGTTGCACAACAACTCGCGTATGTACGTGACCTATACAAGGTCAGCCTATGTATGTACGCGATTGTCACCACTGTCACCCACGTATGCCTCAGTAGATGACACTTTTGAACCTCCCTTCAGTCTTTCATTTTGTTCTAGCTGCTTTGTCTTCTTCACCCACTTCTGTAGATGTCCCTGCTCCTCAGAACTTGATCTCTGAGCATCCATCTTTTCAAATATGTCTCCCTTCCTTACTTCATTCCTTCTTCTATCCATGCTATGTGAAGTCCTCATCATGGAATTTCTTCTATTGTTCCAACACTCCTGGGATTTGTGGCCAAATCCACTACAGCTGTAGCATCTCATGGTGTTACAGTGAACAACAATGTGTCCTACTTGATCACATCTCCAACACCTTATGGTGTTATAAAATCTTCCATTGTATTTCCTTTCATAAGCTCTACATTCAAAAGATTTGTGACCATATCCATTACATGAATAACAATGCCCATGCAAAATACTTTCATACCTTTGCTTTGGTGTCCCAAAGATAGCTTCTTGATGTCTTCCTTGCTTTGTTCTTTTGAAATTTTCTTTGCCTTGTGTAGATGGTTGTTTTGCAACATTGTATTCCTGCTTTGATGGACTTACCTCATTCTTCTTTGAGGTGCTTGCTTCAGCATGTGTATCTTCTCCTTTGTATCCAAGACCTGATTTATCATATGGCGATCTTTGACTTTCCAATATCTCATCCAAGATTTTTGAGCTATTCAAGAATTTTTTTGACTTCTCTACCTTCTTTCTAAGGTCAACAATTTCAGCTTCTAACTTATGACATGACTCTTCCTTTTCATTTATTTCATTCTTCAAAAGTTCTTCTACCCTTTTGGCTTCTTCAATTTGGGTCTTGAGATGAATAATAGTTTCAAAACTTTTGTTAATCTCATCATCTACCTTCATATCTTCTCTTTCATTATTTAGTCTTTTGATCTCTTCTTCCTTTTTCTTCCAATTTAGTATTATTGCTCTCTTCTTGTTCTTTGAGCATTCCCTTTAACTTCAAGATGTACCTTTGACTCCTCCTAAGAAACTTCTTAGTGTTATCTGAAAGATAGTTATAGTGTGTATAAAACTGATCACTTATATATCTATATAAACCCTCTTCAATTTCCTTTTGAAGTTCTAATAGATTTTCTTCTATACTTTCCATGGGATAACTATAATCAAACTTTACACAATTTTTTCTAGATCATCTTCTTCACTTGAGAAAAATTAAACATCATCACTTTTTGAATCATTGCAATCAAGAGTCTTTGAAGATTCTTTACCTTCATTTGAAATATCTTCAATATCTTCCTTCTTGCCAACATCATCACATGATTCTTTTTCTTCATTTGAAATTCCTTCAAAATCATCACATATGCAATCAAGAGTTGGAGATTCTTTACCTTTAATGATCTTGATGGAGTGGTCTTCAACATCTTCTTTATTTTCTTGATATGTCTCCTCTAGATTTAGCCATAGATCCTTGGCGGAAATGCATTGTCCCATGCTATCTTTGATAGGGCTTGAGACTCCACTAAGAATGGTCTTGAGAGCCAATGCATCATTCTTCTTTCCTTCCCTTTGAGCTGCAAACTTTGGCTTGTTCTTCAATGAAACTGATCCACCAATGGTTGCCTTCCAAATAGTTGTTCTCATTGTCTTCAAATACAATCTCATCTCTATTCTCCAAGTAGAATAGTTTTCCTCATCAAGGATTGGTATTTCATCATCCATTTGTGTTTCAATGGATCTCCTTCAAGCTTGTTAAGGCTTGTAGTGAAATCTTGTTCTAATACCAATTGTTGGACACACCTACCACACTTAGAGGGGGGGGGTGAATGAGTGTGGGGCTCTTTTTCCCAAAACTTCCCTCTTTCACAAAACTCCTTAGTTAACATTCAACATTTACTCATTACTCATTGTTGTCATTAATAATCGTTTAGATGTGAATACATATCAGCAACATATATTAGAAATATATCATCAACAAATCATATTCACAAAGAACACAAGATGTATGTACAATTTTTCTTTTTATTATGGACTTCAATCTGAGGGTTTTTCAGCAACAACTGAATAGAGTACAACTCTAAAAGAGCACCAGATCCATATGAAAGACTCAACTTACATTCTCAGCACCAACTGAGATGAGGCAACAATCCTCAACAGATATCAATCTGTCAACATGTACGCGGCCTGTCAGTAGTGCAGCCCACGTGTGTACGTGCCCTAGCTCACTACAGCCTGCATATGTATGCGACCAATATACACAGCAACCTGCATATACCTCATGTGCTAGTAGGGTTTATCCTTCAAGATCAACTCAGATCCTTTGCAACCAATTTATCATTATTTTATGTCTCTCACTGTCCAATATGACCACCAGCCAGTCACAACACATCCAAGCTCTCCAATAGCTTACTCATGCTCCATAACCAATCAATATGAATGCTATCTCAATCATGTATAAACAATTGGTATACCATAGCAATTATATCACAACTGAATCACAAGAGTACTGCTCACTCCATCAACCAACATAAACCACATCACAACAACCATACCAAGAATGCCCTAAGCATTCACAACACAACAAGCAATACTATCCATCAAGACAATAATGTAACCATACCAGAGTCTCAATGACATATCTGAGCCCATAGAATGCAGATATGGAACCTGCCATAGTCTTCAACAACCAGTCATCATCTCAAACACAAATATTCATGACTTTATCCACTATACACGCCCTGTCCTCATACAACCCGCGTATGTACCCGTCCTGGCCCATTACAACCCGCGTACACCTCAGAAACTAGGGTTTCTGAAGCTCCAAGAATTTTGCCGTCAAGATCTTCGATATTGCTGAAACTTTGATGCGTCCATGAGATCCTCCTCATGCTCTCTTTCTCAGAATAGATCTTCAATCATGCTCAAGAGATCCACACCAAAGATGCTCTCACAAGAATCTCTCCATCAATACTCCAAAAGATATTCTCACAAGAAGCTCTCCATTGATCCACAAAAAGGATACTCTCAAAATGTACACTTCACAAGAGACCCTAGCCTCTTATTTATACTCTTCATCTTCTAGGTCACTTAACCCATTTCTAGGTCACTTAACCTATTTTACTTATTTTAGGGTCAACCACTTTCCATAAATAGAAATTTCTCCAATACTTTATCATTTAAATATTAATTCTAGATTTTGTCACTTCTCTTTATTATTTAAATAATCCACCTTGACTTTGTCACTTTACTTTATCATTTAAATAATGATTTATTCTCTTAAGGTCATTTTGACTTCTTTGACCTTGGAGGCTTCAAGCCTTCATATGGGGGTCCTCCAACTTTGTAAGGCCATAACTCTCAAACTGTGAGGAGTTATGTGACATTCCACATACCACTGGAAATGGAATGATAAGCACTATCCATCTAGGATAGTTTCACCAACAAATTCATTGATCTTAATCTCATTATTCCATATACAAGCATGGGTCCTCCAACCATTCTTCTAGGATAACTCAATCCGCAAAGCGTCTTCCCGTGAGGGATTTCACCATAAGGGGACCACTTTGGATTTCATCCATTTGTGCACCTTATCAATCATGATAAGGCAATAATGAGTCATCTATACATTATTTCACAATGCATCATATACCAATGAAACCACATCGATCCTTCTTCATCATGTATCAATGACAATTCATTGATCCATCTTCATCATATCAATGACAACTCATTGATCCATCTTCATCTATGCATTCTGATCAAGGACAATACCTATTACATTAGACATCAATCAATCAATCACAATCAATCCCTTGACATTAATGACAACATGATCCAACAATCTCCTCTTGACATCAATCAATGACATCACTCAATCAAACCATTGGCATCAATGACAACATGATCCAACATGAACAACTGCATAATCTAGAACAAAACTCGATTTCAAGAAAACTGTGCATGAATAGGCCTTCAGACAGCTGGAAGCTTCTCATCTTCCCTGTCTTCCACCTCAAAAACAATAGAAGAATAAAAAATCAGAGCCTCTTTTGATAATGAGTCATCCTGCATATTAATTTCTCTATAAACATGAGAATAAGAAACAAAAACCAGCTGAGTTTCAATTTGTTTGATGTGATCATATAGAGAAAGAAACAAATTTCTAATCCAGTTGATAAAAAGCAAGGAGTCACAAAATATTTGCAAGTGAGATACATTTGTACTAACAACATAGTTAAGCATAAGCAACAAAGCTGACAATTCAGCAAAGTTGTTATAAGTTGGAACCATTCACTAACCCTTCTTTGAACCTTATAAAATGAGTTTCATAAAAGTATAATATACCACCAGTACCACAAAAAATCGGATCACCTTGCAAGGCACCATCAAAGAATGATGGATTGTACATTATGGCTCTCATGTGGTGATGAGAACACTAAGTTTTTTCAAGCCTTTGCCAAATGTAGGAAAATGGATAATACCATTTGGAGTTTAAGGGATCGGGTTGGGGAGGAGGTATCTTCTTTTGAAGGCTTGGCCAAGTTGGGTACTGAACATTTCTGTGAGTTATTTAAAGCGTAGGAGTGTTCGTCTATTGTAGAAATTGTTCAGGTGGCTCAGTTATTCCCTCGGTTTGTAGAGAAGGATGAAGTTGGGCCCTTAATGGCACCTGTAACTGAAAAATAACTACTGGAATTTCTTCACTCTTTCCAAAAAGGGAAAATTCATGGGCCTGATGGATGTCCTATTGAATTTTATTTGGGTTTCTTCGATGTAATTGGACCTGATGTACTGAAGGTGGTTGATGAATCAAGGGTGAATGGTCACATTCATAATCCTATAAACTCTACCTTCATAACGCTCATTCCAAAGACAGATAATCCCTCCTCCTTTGAATATTTTTGGCCTATTTCATTATGCAACTGTCTGTACAAGATTATCTCAAAGGTAATCAGTATAAGGTTGAAGGCGATTTTATCTAAACACATTTCATGTGAACAGTTTGGTTTTTTGGAAGGAAGGCAAATCCATTAGGCCATTGGTGTAGCTCAAGAAGGCCTTCACAGTATAAAATTAAGGAAGCTCAAAGGAGTTGTGGTGAAATTGACTTATCTAAAGCATTTGATCGGGTAAACTGGTTGTATTTAAGAATGCTTTTGATTGATCTGGGGTTTGGGTTGGATTTTACCAATTGGGTGATGGGTTGTATAAATTCAGTTTCTTTCTCCATACTCCTCAATTGTTCATCCTCTTATTTTTTCCAAGCGGAAAGAGGATTGCGTCAAGGTTGTCCTTTGTCTCCTTTACTCTTCCTCTTAGTAGCAGAAGGGCTTAGTCGATTTCTGGCGGGAGAAAAAAATGCTCGGAGATTCACAGGTATAAAAATTTCTAATGGGTTGTACATCACACACTTACTCTTTGTTGACGATATCCTAATTTTCTGTGATGAAACGAAGAGAGAAGCTGGCATTTTAATTGAGGGTCTCACTCTGTTCAAAAGAGCAACTGGTATGCGGGTTAATGAACATAAATCTAGTATTCTATTTTCTTTGGTTGAGGCAGATGTTATTCAACATTTATTGGATCAACTCCCTTTCTAGTTGTAGGGGATGGATGAGGGACTGAAATATCTAGGTTTCCACTTAAAACCCAATGATTATCGGAAGACTGACTGGTTGTGGCTTTTGGAAAAATTGGAAAAAAGATTGAAGGTTTGGAGTAATAAATGGTTGTCTAGGGCTGGGAGATTAGTATTGATCAAGTCGGTACTGGAGGCAATCCCAGTTTATTGTATGTCTCTCTCTTGGATTCCAAGGGTATTTTGGAAAAAGCTATAAAGTGTCTTTCTCTTATCTATGGGGGGGAAGAAGGAGAATCAGGTGATGCCATGGGTCCGCTGGGAGAGAATTGCAAAACTGAAATCTCTTGGGGGTTGGGGATTAAAGAACATTTTCCTTTTTTCTAAATCATTAGAAGCAAAATCAATGTGGAGACTGATTTCCACAAAAAAATTATGGACCAAAGTAGTCATCCAGAAATATGTGACTCCACTCTCTTTGTTGGAGTGGCTCAGGCACCCAAGACTACAAGTGACGGGGATCTCTGTTATGTGGAAGGATGTACTAAATTCTTTTGAAGTGGTTGGGAATGGATTAACCTGGAGAGTTGGGTCTAGAACCTTTCTCAGGATTCGCTGCAACCCCTGGGCAGATAGTTCTAGAGAGCACATACTCCCTGAAGAATTATGCTCAATTTTGGATCGAGGGGGGTACTTATATCTGGCATAGGTTGGGGAACCTCTCACCTCAAATATTTGGCACCAATGTTGGAAATATGGGAGAACGTTGGGCTTAGTAGGGGGCGATGTATTTACTTGGGACCGGTTTATCAATTCTCTCAGGAGAGAAAATATTTGTTTGTCTAATCGAGATAATGAACTCCTTTGGGACAGGGATACGAGAGGGGTTTACACCGCAAAAGTTGGTTATGTACAATTGAGTACTAAAATTTTGCAACAAGACGTAAAGTGGTGGTGGAGAAAAACTTGGAAACAAAGGTGCCCAGCTAAAAGGAAAATTTTGGTCTGGTCTATTCTGGAGAACAAAATTCCAACGTGGGAAAATCTACAGAAGAGACAATTCAATGGTCCAAGCTGGTGTTCGCTATGTAAAGAACATGAGGATACTATTGATCATCTATTAATACGATGTCCTTTTACCACTTCAGTGTGGGTGGAAGTAAACAGTTTGAACAATTCCATTGGTGGCTAGCAAGGGGCATCCTTTGAGGAGGCCTTGGAGGTTTGTCTCTCGCCGAGGACTCTGCAGGATATCAAGGCTTTTCCATTCATTGTTGCATGGGGGATTTTTCTTGCTCGAAACTCCTTGCTTTTTCGAGATGAGCTCCAGTCGCCACTCCATGTGGATATCAATTGTATGGGAATCCTTTCACACTTACAACCGATGGTTAGGGTGGGTCATGGAAATGCTCGAGGGGTTGAGGAGGAAAAGATAGACAGGGAGCGGCCTTGGGCCTTTTTTGATGGGGCGGCTTCGGGAGACCACTTACTTTGTGGGGGGGTTGTTATTTATACTTATCTTTACACCATTTTTTTCTACTCAGGGTTGGGTTGGGAGATGGTACAAACAATTTCTCTGAGATTATGGCTTTAAAACTGTTACTTTTATTTGTTGTGGAAAAAGGTTGCAAAACTTTACAGGTTTTTGGGGATTCCTTGTTAGTCATCAGTTGGGTGAACCAGATTCAAATTTGTCATATTTCTCGTCTTATGCCTATACTGGAGGAAGTCCTAAGGATTATCACTACTTTTGACTATATATATTTCTCTCACATGTACAGGGAACGAAACAGAATGGGTGATAGGCTTTCCAAAGAAGACTTGTAGTTAGATTACGGTAGTTGGCACATAACCGAACATTCAGCAGGGGGCAATTTTGATTATTGCAGACCTTTTTAGGATGGCCTACTATAGGAGAGCTTCCTCTCTTCTTGGAACTCTTAGCAAGAAAATGGGGTTTACCTGTATTTGCATAATTGTAAATCGATATATAAGAATCATGTTTTTTGTTTATTGTATATGGTATGTGAGAAACTATGACTCAGTATGTGAAAAGTGGGAAAGGATGGTTTTTTTGGCTTCATGACGCAACTGTTATTTTTGTTGAAACTTTCAGTAATGGAAGTGACTCCATCAAGACAATGTATATGTGGCTATTTCTTCATAGTCAATATATATCTAGGAATGTAATTTTGTACCAAATTAATGAAATTACGAATTTTTTCTGGGTAAAAAAAACAGTCTACTTGCAATGTCATTCACCCAAGGGTAGGTTCAAAAATGAAATTGATTAGGGTGGTAGTGAAGAAATTCCAACATGGGTGGATTTTAGAACTAGAAAACTTACATCAATGATTTAATTCCTTAACCGAATGAGCAAGGACTCAAAATACCAAGTTTTTCAAATCAGAGAGCCCTCAACAAACTATTAAAGAACTTTTGGGAAGGCCTCACATGATGATTAAACAATGTTGATCTTCTAATGTTTAAACAAGGTTATAACCTTTGCAAGCATGTTTTCAAGGCATCAATATCAGAAAGGAATATAGGTGTAATACTATCACTCTATGGTGCTAATGTAATTTAAACAATAAGGTAATAGGTTTCTTCAAACTATGCAACCTTACCTCAAAATAAAACAATTGCAAAGCCTTTTCTTCAAAATTCAACACCAAAACATATTTGCCTTCTACAATTACCTAGAATATATATAGTCAACATCATTGCATTAGGTTAACAACATCCGATATAGTAATAAAAATAAAATTGAGAACAAATTTATGACAACCAATATTACAAAGATATGAACACATCCTATATGTCAAACCTTTCACATTAACAACTTGAGACTTTCCAATTGGCCCAACATGTTCCAAAGGAGGAAGATCAACGTGAGAAGTTCCTGCATCTGTAATGTAACGATGCAATTTTGGTCAAATTCCATCGTAGCATCAAATAAATTACATTATAGTATCCAAACTTTGGTTACATCAAATACACCTGGCATAGTACGAGAACTAGAATGGCATCATATATGTCTACGTTCTCGGATTGAAGCCACAACTGCAGAATGTTGCACATCTATAATCATCATAACACTACAAGTCAAAAATGAAGATGGGTGCACACAAAATCCTAAACAAATAAATCTTCTCACTCAATCCAACTTACCAGGGACAATAGGAGATGCATTGTTTGAGTGAGGACGTCCCCATTTGTTGATGGATTCAAACGGGAATGGTTCATATTCAGAGGGATGGACATTTAAATCAATTTATAAAACTCTGTTTTTTTTTCTTCTCCTTTTATTTGTAGGGCTGAGGAAACTTTATTTCGCTTGAGAGATGACTCAAAAGCACTCAGCCCAAGTGTGAAATTAAAATCCAATATGTGTTGATTATTGGCCTCATCCAACATCCTTTTAATCAAGTCCACCATCTCTCGGGTGTTCGTTAAAGTAGAAGGAGGACTATTTTGAGGCACATCTAGGTATCCCAACAATTCATCCCTAGCCAATCGAAGTGCCTTAGCATCTTGATCAAGACTTCCAATGGCCACATGAGTCATGTCAACATTTGCATCAATCATTGGTGTATCCATAATCATCTCGAGAGGATCGTTGAATGCATTAGGTGTTGCATCATCAAATATATTAGACTCTACATTCTAATCCAATGATGGCTCTGAACCCTTTGACATGAAGTACAACCATTGCACCTTTATGGTATGCTTGTAGGTGTTGCCACGAATAGACCATGGAAATTCGCACACCATAAAATTCTTTTGATACCAGGTCACAAGGTATTTTTTGTCATGATCGGTTTGACTCCTCACCCAGTATGCATGGGATATGCTTTCATGGGGCCAACAATCATCGTCTAGAATTCTTCTAGCTTTCTCCATTGGGGATTCAAACAACTTCTCCTTCTTGTGGTTATTCAAATATCCTTCTTCTTTCAAAATGTCTTTGAATCTATAATACGGCTTTACATGTATCAACAACATATATAGCAACCAATTCATTCTACGAGCACATGTATTTCTTCTATCAGATAGAAATTTGGACTTCAATGAGCTATGGTATACCTCCACATAAGTATTTGTCTCTTGATTTGCATGACGAAAATTACGATAACCATTAACGCACAACCCTAATTGAAAGAACTATGTTAGTGCAAAGAGAATCTTTATGGAAGAGAAAAAACAAAAACAAGAAAGTGGAGTATGTGAACTTACAAAGCTTATTACCCGTAACCCAAGTGCTATGAAAATAATCCAAGAACTTTTTATCATTTGCAAAATTAGTGAAAAAATTATCCACATGCTCGACCACTGATTCAACATTGGAGCAAGAGTTCATAATATAACTTAACATGTCGAGCATAAAATTTGCTTGATCTAAAGTAGAGGCCAACCTATAGATATTTTTTTCCCATGCCCTCCATACGTGCCAAATACACAATATCACTTGACACTGTGTGGCCCTCCTATAGGATTCAATGCATTTACCTGAGACAATCTTACAAGATAAATACAAATCACAAAAAAATCAAATGAAAGTTACCTCAAAGAATCGATTTTTGCCAATGCATCATCAACCATGAATGCATTGACTTTCCATTCGGGGTGAAATTGATAACACCTATCCATTAGTGGCTTCAACCATGTCACAATATCAAATGATGTATTCTAAGATGTCACGACCCATGCAAATGGTACCCCGCTTTGTTGGTCGTCAAAGACCACAAGTGTGTACAATTGATACTACGACATTCAATAAAATTCAAAGTCAAAGTTTAAGCTATCAATCACAATGAGTCACAACCCAAAAAATCATTCAATATTTCAAATTCAACTTACCCCATATTTATTGGTACTGAAAGTTGAATCCATTCCTATTAAACTATCATGAGATAGTTTCACCATTCGATCCAAGATCCATCTAGTTTGAATGCCAATTATAAAAGGAACATTTGGACCATTAGGCTTCTGAAAAAAGAAAAAATCATCTGGTTGTTTTTTATACCATAGGTTAACAGTCATTTCATCTTTCTTGTCAAGTTGATATTTTCCTTTCATCAAGCGGTTATAAATATTTGCAACATCTCTTCTAGTTAAGAAAAAATATCTACCACGATCTTTCGCATCCATGTCAAGATTTCGTTGAATGTGCTTTTCATATACAACATCAATTGGCACTTCCATAAAAAAACAATTTTCTACAAAAGAGACAATTTCTCTTGAAAGCCTAGGTTTACGTAAGGACCTATCCTCCCCAGACTTGTCATGTCGACCATGACAAGGCCATCCTTCCTCATCTTCATGCTTGTATGTGTTGTATGTAAGTATTTATATTTTAGGGTCTTTACTCTTTACATTCACAATAAAGTGACATTGACATCCCCTCTTCTTTACAAATGAGCCTCTGTATGTATTTGAACACTTTCCTCTTTTATCTTTCGGGACATATGAACATGAGTAACTGCACTACAAATTACAACACCTTATCACAAAATCATATATATCCATTCATTAATAACCATTTGTGATCATATATATACCAAGTCATAAGACGCATGCACCAACTAAAACAAAAACTCAGTTAGAAATGCAAGAACCATGTGACTGTGATATACTTACAACTCATATTTCTTGTGAGAATTATCCATTTGTGTTGGTTATTTTTTTTACTGTCGGTAAGAACTTACAAGGAGAATCGGGATTACTTTCCTTCCCTCTAATAAAATCATGAACTCTACCTAAAGGGATTTGTGCAACATGATCAAATAAAGTATTGTCTCGTCTATATACTTCAGTCCAGGTTAAATCTTTGCTAGAAAACGTTGACTTGTCTTTTGGGTCTTGGACCTCAAGGCCCATTACAATATTCCATTTCTTTTGTTTACCCATTTTGAATGGATACCTAAAAACCATGTGGCCACCCGCTAATAAAAATGTACATTGACATATCAAATATTTTAACACAAAAGAAGTGTCCGCAAGAACACTGAGTGGAAAAATAGGAAACACCATCGAAGTTCAATTCCTTTTTCGCTTGTAAGATCTTCTTGATATTACAATGGTCAAATAATAGTTCAAATTTCCAAAGGCATAACTCCCTCATACAAACTCCAATTTAGGTGCAATTTGGACCGTTGGAAATCTCTGACAAGTAGAATAGCATTGAGGGGTCATGAACTAGAATTGTGAAGCTTTAACCCCAAATACTTTCATAATGCCCAAAACAAACTTTGAAGGTTTTAGGGCCCCAAGACACCGAATTAGGATCAACCCTAAACTAGACTTTACATGTCCTTAACTCTATTTTATACACCAAAGAGTACCCAAAATGATGAAAAAAATATAGAATGATCCATGTTGGAAAATACCTCCCCACTTCGAGAGGATTTGGTTCCCCAAAAACTTTTATTTCTGTAAGAAATGGGACAATTAAGACTCCCTTTATGTTGGTATTCTCTAAGATAAAACACACCCATAAATATGCACCTGGCCACCTCTTACCTAGGAGGCAGGAGTTGAATAGGATCATCTGAGATGAAATTTACAAGTAGTTTGAATAGGTCAATTAAACAAACCCCAAGGGAACATTAGATCCAAATATGGCCTTCTATGTTGAGTATTGCATGGAGGCAAGAGACAAAATCATCATATGACCCCCATACACATCTTAGTAGTGTTGATTTTCTCAATGTCATAGCTCAAGCATTAGGTTTATTTCATTTTATCATTAACATGTACTTGAACCATAACCAATGCAGCTACACCATACACAAGTGTTGCAATAAACCAAGGATCACGAGAAGAATGCCATGCACAAGAACATAAGAAGTATCATGGGAAACCCTTCTTAAAAAAGGGAAGAAAACCCAACCAATCCTTTGCTATATTCACAAGAGAAGATCCAAAAACCATAAACCCTAGATGCACACAAAAGAGTGCTCACCAAAACCAAGAACTAGCGCCCAAGATAGGTGTGCACTTCAGCTATACACTAGATCTAAAATTACCAAAATATCACAAGTGAAGTGTGTGCTCATAATGGGAACTCACCTATATTTATACTAAATGTGACTTGACCAAAAGACGTGTCTATTGGCTCAATAGGGTCGACCTGCTTATCTTAATAATAATAATAATAATAATAATAATTAATATTTTACCAATATTAATTATCTCAAATATGGTGAAGTTGACCTGTACCCTTTACAACATAACTAGGGTTATGGTCAATCTTACTCTCATAAAATATAGCAAGGGATATCACACATCCACTAGTGCTCAGCCACTAGGGACCACATCCATTGTGCTCATCCACAGGGACCACATCCACTGTGCTCATCCACATGGACCATATCAATTGTGCTCATCCACAAGAACCACATCCACTGTGCTTATCCACAGGGACCACATACACCCATCACATGAGCATACCTAACCACTAGGAAACAACTCAATTCTCACACAGAGGAGAACGATGCCCCATCACATGGGTATGCCCAACACAGGGCTCCCTCACAAGACGTCTCATCCTGGAGAATGTTTCACGATGCTGCAATCATCAACAAATAGTGGGTGCACTTTCTTCGCATTCCCCTTGGCTAGTTCTAGGTGGGCTCATATTGAATCTGGGTTGAGACAGATCACCACGCTGCCCAAACGAACAAGATTTTCCAAGTGTCCCATCTTCGAGAGGTCAAGATAGCAAAGCACTTGATCTTCTACTATCCCATCTATTAAAATATTTGTGGGCAATTCTATTGTTTATTTCGAGGAGCTCAGACCCTCTCCACTTTCTCCAAGCACCTCTAGAGATGCCTAGCCTTATACATGTAGAAGGGATTCAAGCTTCGTTCCCATGCTCTTGAACCTTCTCCTAGAATAGATTCCACCCAGATGATTAGTTCATTCTTTATGGTTCTCCCATTAGCTGGGGGCCAAGAGACAAATTGAAAGCAGCATTATTTTTTACTCTATATCTATGTGAACTAAAAGGAGCATCCCCCTTCCCCAACAACCTCAACAATATTTTCAGACTAGATCCATTACCAACGGACAAAGAGACCATCCAAGATTAACCAATGGTTGACCCCTTTCACACAACAACTCAGTGGACATTTTGGATTCCACCCCAACTCTTCTTCTGGACACCATTCAATATTGAGTTTCCTTAATTCGTCCTTAGATGTCTTGAGAGATGGACTTAGTGGACCATGAAATACTTGCATCATCATTATTTTCTTTTAGCTTACAATCGAAGCGATTTTGATGGAAGTGTGAACAATGTTTTTTCACTTATGTTTATCTCATGGCTTCCCCTGCTTCTTGTTGAATTATTTGTTAACAACATCATGTATCTTTATGGAAAGATATTTGTGAATGCACCAAGGTGGTATATATCCTTCTTCACGATGATATATCCATTTGTAACACAAGAAGCTAAGAGCAATTTTGTTGTCACCCATCCTGTCAGAGTGACAGAGACCTTGTTCAAGTAATACATTGTTACTTATATTACATTGCAATAGAAAAGTTGGTTTCATTGTAGTATCCTGAATTTTCTATATGTCAAAGGGCTTGGACAGTCACATTCTATCATAATTTAGAGGTTATTCTTTCATAGGTACATTTCACCAAAGTATGTGCCAGTACAGTATGGAGGTTTGAGCAGAGAGAATTATACAATATTCTCTACAGCAGATGGGGGAGTTTCAGAGATATTCATCAAAGCAAGGTTAAAACCAAATATTGACATCCCATCCACAAAGATGCAATTGTGTTGTATGTTTATTTAATATTGAATGTGAAGCATTAAAAGGAATATAAATGTCTCACACAAAATGTTTGTTGGCATATTTGTTGAGCCTTGTCTTCAATGTTGATAAACTCAAGGTTATAGATTCTAGATATGTCCCACAATCACTCTATAATAGGACTTGATAATGGATGAACAACTGTAACAACAAACACCCTATAATAAGGCTCCATAATGGATGAACAACTATACCAGTTTCTCGAGTAAGGAATTGAAGATTTTGGCACTTTAGAAACTATTGTCAGCTTACATGTCTAGGACTATTAAATATAGGTATGCTACATACCAACACAAGAAATTCGTTAACTATATGCACTAAGTTACTATCAATCTTGCTTATAATTTGACTTGATCAGGCTATTGCATACCTTCCAATTCAAGCTAAATGTAAAGGCAATGGAGGTAAATATAGGCATCAAGTTACTATTAATTTATGCTTATACTTTGAACATATAAGGTTGGTGAAGAAATCCCAAGCCCAGCCCAACCCAATTATAGTGAGAACATTGGTGCTTGACTACTATACCTAATAAGTATAGCTAAGCAATTAAAAAAAAGGATTTATCAAATCCATTGAGACTGGAAACACTTACTAATTATACTAAAATTTTATCAAACGCAATTGTGATATCTTATTTTCAAGAGTGTTTTCCTCTTGCATGTCAAATTATATTTTATATGTTGTGAATTTTCATACCTCTGCTAAAGAAGGATGTGCATCAACTAGACTATTTCTTAAGGAGCCCCTGAGAGTTGGAGTCTTTTAGAGTATGTATTGACTTTAGTTGTGTTCTCATGTTGTCAATGACAACCAATGGTGAAGAGAATGGCTGCTTGCACTTCATCCATGCTCGAGAATTGGCAAGAGATGATGGTCAGGCAGACTCTCATGGCAAAGAAATTGATGTTCACAATGAGTTTAGAGCATTAACAACATACATCATATCCCATACTGCATTCGGTAGCAGTTACAATGAAGGTAAAGAAGTATTTGAATATATACTTATCTTTCAATTATAGAGGTTTTCTTGTGACCGCAAATTCATTAGTACTTGTACCACTATTTATGTTTTTTTAATGTCCATTGCGACTTCTTGTTCTATGGTCTAGTGGCATAATCCATATATCTTTTACTTATGCGCAAGGGTCTATTGAGTACTATACATAGTCCATAGAGCTTCTACACAAACATAATGCTTCAGAGTACTTAATGGATTGTGGACTTATATTCCTTGACTTTTTTGGCAGATATATTCCCACAAGAAAGAACAGGTATGCATGGAAGATTGATAGAAGAGTTAAAGAAATCCTGAATTCTATAATTCAAAGTAGGTTGGAGCCCATAACAACAACATGAACTCATGTTGGCTATGGAAGCGACCTGATTGGAATCATGATGACTACCAACCAGAAGGAATTGGGTGGGTCTCAAAGCAATCTAAGCATGACTATTGATGAAATCATGGATGAATGTAAGACGTTTTTCTTTACAGGCCACAAGACAACTTCCAATCTGTTAACCTAGGCAGTATTCTTGCTCTCAATAAACCCAAAATGGTAGAAAATATTAAGGAAAGAAGTTATCAGTATTTGTGGCACAAATATACCAGATGCAGAAATGCTTAGCAGGATGAAATCAATACGTATTCCAGTTGGTAATATTCCATATCACTTTTGGGATTCTATTTAATTAACAAAACTCTACCCATCATTTTTGTTTGGAAAATGCATCATATATTTCACTGGGACTAAATATAAATGTACATCAAAACTATTAAGGACATGCCATCCATTCTTATCCCCTGTTCTGCCCGCACACAACAAATCAAGATCAAGTCTTCCTGTCTCCTCCTACTTCTAATATAATGATAAAAATTGGATTACATGGTCCACCAAATTCAGGTTTTGAGTTGGGGATTATGCATTGTTAGGGCATGATTGAATTTGATCACAAGTTATAGAAAAACATGTTTTTCTTGGAGGTAACCAACCCACACTTGTCCTGAAAATACACAAACAACTGTATTGATCTTTACTAGTAGTATCATTAGTTTATAAATATATATAAACTATATCAGACGTTCTCATTGCATTGATTCAAGATCAATATGCTTTTCCACTACGTCTCATATCTTCACTTTTGTAGAATTCTTCTCAATAGGAGGGAGTTTATAGAAGAAAGAGAAATTGCAGATAACCAGTTCTTCGTATAACTGCACTGGACTGATATTTATGGCAAGGTTGTTTTATTATTACGATGTTCTATGGTTGGAGATGATTTTCACTTTGGTTCTAACTTCTCTCAGCCATGGTTATTGCAGAGGGGCTAAGCTCTCTGGTTGTTAATGCCGATCTATCTTCTAGATCATCAGTCAGACAAGATCAGCAAAATGGGTCTGGAAACAATAGGATTCAAGTCCAGGATCTCGTATTGCACAGAAGGCACTCCCGTGATGTCATGAACGTGTTTCAGATTCTCCCCAAAGGTATGGTTCTTCCATCAGGCTAACATATAGCTATGTAACATACAACATACAATTAGTGGATGTGGATTATTACCTGTATTTTTTATGTTATGCACTAGCAGTTGCTCACACAGTTCTCTGGTTCAGGGGCAGAGGAATGTGAGCCCAGAGGAATGAGGTGGGCACGGATTAGGAGCAAGCGCATGGGCGTGCACAAAGGGAATAAGATGGGACCGTGGGGGGAAATGAATTTGGTGTTGTCGGATGGAAAGATCGCGCGACTGCCGGCGGGAGGGTCGACGGGGATGCGACGAGTAATGGGGAGCGGGGGCTCTGACAGGATCGTAGACGACTCTGACATGATCGGTGACGGGAAATCGACGGAAAACGGGTGTCGGAATTGAAGATGCAGTCATTTTGGTTTCTATGGATGCCAGGTACACCTCCAAATTCCCTACCCAAGATACGAGATATGACGTGGGTGGGTGCAAAACCATCTGAATGGGTTTTTGTTAGCTACGAATCCAGATTTGGGTAGAGAAAACAATACTGCCCGAGAAGTTAAAATTCAGATGGCCCTAAAATGAAAAGGAAACTCTCTTAAAGAGTTTCCTCAAGAGATCCATAAACTCTTCCAGATTGCAACTTAACCTACACGTACCTAGGTAACATATTTAATTTCGTCAGAACCTTGACATGGATTTGGAAGGATAGTTGTAAACACAATCTATTCATGGACCATATCCAGATGACCACTTGAAAGATAGCTCTTGGCCAAGATGATAAGATTGAAATGCCTTTTCTAGTGAAGAGTTTTGAGCAGTGATTTATGAGGTAGTTGCAGGAGACATGGGGTGCCTTGAATGAGAAGAAAACACTTTCAGACTGCTACTTGACCCAGGAAATGCCTTTGGACTGTTACTTGGCCTTGACCCAGAAAACACTTTTGGATTGTTGCTCGATCCATAAAACACTTTTGGAATGTTGCTTGACCCACACCTAGGTGACAAATTTACTTTCTCCAAAGCCATGGCATGAAGCTCAGAAGGACAATCACGAACACATAGTATACGCGGGCCAACTCCAGTGGACCACTTGATTGATAGTTATTTGCCAAGCTGATATGACTGCATAGATTTTTTTGAGTTAATCCTTTGGAGCAGTGACTGTGGAGGCACTTCCATCCTATCATTTTCAAGGTTTTTGTCTCACAAACTCCTTTTGTAGAAAACTTGCTCAACATCATTCTGTCGATCTATTTTTTTATGTGCCTCTTGCACACCATTACTTATCCTCCCCACCATCGAATGGATTGTTGCAGTTTAACTGCTACATTCGCGGATGGACTGACAACAAAATATTTTTAAGTGCGAGTTTATCACTGACAGCAAAGAGATAAGGATAGATAAGTAACCGACAACAAAGAGATAAGGAGAAATACAAAGGTTGACATAAATGGTGGTTTTTGAAAACCTGCCACCAAGAGATAAGGAGAAATAAGATAGGTGGACATAAATGGTGGTTTTTGAAAACCTATCCCTAAGATATGCCTTTGACATAATTATACTAGCAACAACTACTTTTTAAAATTGGTTGATATAGTGTGTATATATCTGCACGCGCCCCCGAGCTAGGTCTGCAGGTCGCCTCTGCGCGCCCCTGAGGCCGTCAAGCCAGTTTGCTCAGTTTGTTCGATTTGAAGATTTCCCACGGCCCAATGAAAGCTCCAGGGGACCCCGATCCGCCCCCAGAGGTCCAGGCATTCAGAAATATGGTAGCAACAGGACCAAAGCGGTCGCCCTCAGCCTCTCAGCAAAAGTTCGTAAGGAAAATAGATTCCATCCCCACGGTGGCTCTGCCAGAAGAAGAAACTTGCAAAGCAGCCCTGAACCTGGCCGAGAGAGGTCTCATAAGCCAGTTTATGGGCCTCTGGCCTTCGCCTAAATCTGTGGAAGAATGGACGCAAAGGAACTGGAAACCCCTGATCAAAGAGGGAGTCAAAAGCTATTTTGTAGGAAAGGGCTTCTTCGTATTTGTCTTCGAGAACACTGAAGATAGGGGATTGATATTCAGAAATGGGCCATTCTTTATGGGACCTCAGGGACTTTACCTGAATAAATGGACTCCCGACTTCGATCCCACTCAAGACGTTCCCTCCGCAGTCCCGGTATGGGTCAGGCTTCCACATCTTCCGCTCCACTGTTGGAACCAAAAATCTCTCTAGATCATCGGCAACGCGCTGGGAAAATACATAGATCACGCAGCAAGAAAGGATCAGTTTTCCTGTGCTTGAATCTGCGTAGAAGTGGACTTAGAAGAGGGGCTTCCAGAAGCAATCAACCTTACCGTAGCTGGGTGGACGTACGTACAGGAGCTGGATTACGAGCAACTACCCTTTAAGTGCAGACACTGTCATGGACATGGACACTTTGCAAAGCATTGCAAGAAGAAAGTAGAGGAACAAGTAGAAAAACATAATGGGGAATCATGGACCTTGGTTCAGAAAAACACAAATACAAAAAAAGGTAAAGGAAAAGTCCATATGACTGTATCTCACAGCAGTGACAATAACGAACAAGAAAAGGACGCAGCGCAAAAGGGAACAGCAAATGTCCAGGACAAGCAAGCAAAACAAATAGAAGAGAATGGCGAACAGGCAGAAACCCCACCCTCATTCAAAGTGGGAGGGAAAGAGCTACAGATTGGGGACAATCAAGGCAGCCCTTCAAACCCCTCATATGCAGAAATCGCAAAGAAAAAACCAGAGGAAAGCTCAGGTTCTTCAGAGGATGAAACCTTTGAGCGCCCCTCGAAGAAAGCAGGAAGGAAGTCCCACAAAGAAAAGAGGGAGGAGGAGGCAGAAAGGTTCAAGACACAAGGCAGTCAGCCCACTATAGANCAAGTAAATAATGAAACTCGCCTCCTGGAATTGTAGAGGTCTGGGGAATCCCTCAAAAATAGAAGCAGTCAAGGACCTTTTGAAAGCAGACCCCTCAGATATTCTAATGCTACAGGAGACCAAAATAGAAGGGCAAGCCCTTCTGGAAATCAGCAGATCAAAGTGGAACAAAAGAGCCGGTAAAGCAGTCAGTTCAAGGGGGACCTCCGGAGGATTGGCAACTCTTTGGACCGATGACATCTTCCATCTGAATAAGCACTTCGAAACTCAACACTGGATTTTCACGGAGCTGAAGCACAACTCAAGTAAGTTAACCATCTCTCTTTTTAATCTATATGTTCCAGTTTCTTATGTTGAAAAATGAGAATGCTGGAACTCTCTAATGACTTATTTAGACAAGAACTCTCCCAGCAACATCATCATAGCAGGGGATCTTAATATTGTAACAAAAGCAAAAGAGAAGAGGGGAGGCTCCAATAACACAGACCCCATGCTGGTAAAGGTAGAGGAAATCATGCAGTCTTGGGACCTCTTAGATTTCAATCCCATCCAAGGCATTTACACTTGGTCCAACAACAGGGTGGGAGCGGACCACATATCTGCCCATTTAGACCGATTTCTCGTGCAAAGTTCCATTATGATGAACAAAAAGATCATCATTACCAAAATTCTGCCCAAACTTACCTCAAACCATAAGCCAATACAGCTCCTCCTGGAAGAAGAAGAAGAGTTGGGCCCCATTCCGTTTCGTTTCAGCCCTTTGTGGATTGACAGAGGTGAATTTTTAGAGACAGTAAAATCAGCCTAGGCCAAGTCTTTCTCGGGATCGCCAAGCTATATCTGGGAACAAAAGTTGAAAGCCACAAAACAAGCGTTGAAGGATTGGATAAAGAAGCCAGCCCCCTCCCCTACTGAACAAAGAAGAGAAGCAGTGCAGTCACTGCAAACTCTGCAAACAGATGTGGAGCATAAAGATATCACAACTGAGCGGCTGGAAAAAGAAGTAAAAGAGCAGCGATCTACATTTCAATCCTTCCGAAGGGAGGAAGAATACTGGAGACTTAAATCCAGAAGTCTCTGGCTGAAGGCTGGGGACAGGAACACCTCCTATTTCCACCGGCAATACAGAGCGAGGCTGTCCAGGAATCATATAGCAGAAATAAAAACAGGGGATGGCCAAGTCTGCAAAGGGTTTAATCAAGTCAAAGCCGCTGCAGAATCCCATTTCAAAAACCTATATAGAGAAGACACTCTAAGTAGCGAAGAGGAAACATCAGATCTTCTCTCCAATATCCCGCACCTTATTAGTCCAGAAGATAATGATTCTCTCTGCCAGCCACCTACCGAGGAAGAAATATCCAATGTAATCTGGTCCATGGAGGCAGACAAGGCTCTTGGGCCTGATGGTTTTTCAATTCACTTTTACAAGTCCTGTTGGCATATCATAAAAGATGATCTCCTTAAAATGATCAGGGGGAGCATGAAAAAAGCGAAGGTTGGTGGAGGAACCAACTCTACATATCTGGCATTAATTCCCAAAGACACCAACCCTGAATCATTTGCAAGATTCAGGCCAATATCGTTGTGCAATGCATCTTACAAAATCATGGCAAAGCTTCTTGCAAATAGGATTAAACCTCTGCTAAAAAGAATGATTACCAGTTTTCAAGGCGGATTTGTGGAAGGCAGGCATATACAGGATAATGTAATACAAGTTCAGGAGATTGTACACTCCAGCATACATCGGAACGAGAAAGGAATGCTGATAAAGCTGGATATGGAAAACGCATTCGACAGAGTCAACCGTTCATTCTTATACATAGTACTTCTCTCTTTTGGCTTTTTGTCCCAGTTTGTTCAGATGATCAAGGCATGCATTGACAAACCGTGGGTCGCACCCTTAGTCAATGGTCGTCCCACTAGCTTCTTTCAGACTCAGAGGGGCATCAGGCAGGGATGCCCTCTGTCTCCCTTCCTGTATATTATCATGGCAGACACCCTCAGTAGAAAATTCATTGCTGAAAGGACAGCTGGAAACATTCCAGGTCTTAAATCCTCCATTGGGGCAGAACCCATAAACCACGCGCTTTTTGCAGATGACTCACTCTTGCTCGGAGGAGCCTCCATTAGAATAGCTAGAGCCATCAATTTGGTTCTCAAATCTTACTGTAGATCCTCGGGAGCGGTAATCAATGACAGCAAAAGCGAAATTTACAGTTGGAATCTAAGCCACCAGGAACTCGTAGGCATCTCTGCTATCCTCGGGTTTAAAGGTCATGAAAATTGGGAAAGAATACAGTATCTCGGGCTCCCGATTATCTCTGGTGGCAACAAAAGATCGGTCTGGACGGGCCTCATTTCCAAAATTAAAAACATAATAGCAGCGTGGGGAGGCTTTTGGCTAACAAGGGACGGCAAAGTCACGCTTATTAAGTCTGTGATGTCCGCGATTCCTCTTTACCAGGCAGCATTTCTCTTAGCCCCCAGAACGGTGAACGAGCAGATCTCCAAGCTCATCCGAGACTTTCTGTGGCAGGGGGGAAAGGGCAATGAAAACAAAATGCATCTAGTGAATTGGGAGACTGTCAGGAGACCCAAGGCAGAGGGAGGTTTACAAATTCGGGACCCGTCACTTGCCAATTTAGCACTTGGAGGTAAGATCCTGTGGATGCTAATTGAAGATCCCATGCACCTGGTGAGCTCCACTCTGAGAGAAAAATATGGAGTAAACAGTTCACTCAGCAACCTCCAGGTTGATAGCTCTGCAAATTGCACGCATATGTGGAAGTTGTGCTGCAAAAGCAGCAAGTTTTTCAAAAAATTGGTGTACATAATTCCTGGCAATGGCAAACGAACATCAATCTGGAAGGAAAGCATCATGGGGAGAGAACCACTGGCTGAAAATGATGAAATTGCAGACCTCAGAGATTGGCTGGAGAGAGCAGGAGTAATTAGACTTTATGACCTCTCGAAATGGGATCACCGAGGGGACTGGGCAGGATGGGACTTCCACGGAGTACCTCCACGCTTATCACAGCAACAAACCATTCTTATTGACCTGCTGGAGGATGCTGCCCCAGTCAATAGAACCACTAAAGACAGATGGGGATGGGGCCAGACAGGAGTTTACACTGCAGCGACAGGATATAGAGCTTTGCAAGCATCAAGAAACAACAGCCATACATCGGCTTTTTGGAAAAGTGTCTGGGACCAATTATCCATCCCAAAAGTGAACTTTTTTTTCTGGACCCTTATGCACAACAAAATTCTTACGGGAGACAACATGGAGAAAAGAAACATAGTGGGGCCACACAGATGTGCACTTTGCAACAATAACTTCGAAACATCTCAGCACTTGTTCATGGACTGCACCTTTGCCAAAGAGGTATGGGGGCTCTTTCTTCAGGATTTCCAGATTATTATTCCACCTCAGAATTCGGTTGTAGAACTTTTTGCCTCTTGGAATCTAATCTATCCCCAGCGCATTCCGTCTAAATATTTCTGGACCAAAATATGGACAACGATGCCCAAGTATGTATGCTGGCAGCTTTGGTTGACCCGCAATCAGATTATATTCAAAGAGGAGAGGCACTCTTTGTTGCAAGTGGCGGCAAAAGCCAAGTCATTCCTCCTGGAAGCAGCCCAACAACAATATGCCAAAGAGGACCCTTTGTTACTTCCGGAGGAAAAGAGGTGGTTAAGCCTGCTTGTCACTCTTCCGAGTAAGCATTTCCCTTCACCAAAAACAGCCAATCTGGAATGGCGAATAAGAGTTGAGGATGTCAAATTCCAGCCATGGTGGAGGTCTAAAAACTTAACCACAATCTTCTTTGATGGGGCGTCTAAAGGAAACCTAGGTGCAGCCGGAGCCGGGGGGGTCATATACTCTCCGGATGGGACTACAAAAGAGTCCTTCTGCTGGGGATTAGGACAGAAATCTAACAATCAAGCTGAAATGTTAGGGCTTACCAAAGCTTGCCTCCTCGCCAGAGAAAAAGGAGTCAAAGATTTACAAGTTTTCGGAGACTCAGAGGTAATAATAAGAAATCTAAACATGAAGATCCGGTTCAGCAATGCCAGCCTAAACAAAATCCTAGAAAGACTGAAGAGAGTCTTATTAGACTTCAATTCGTGCAAGTTTTACCACATCTTAAGAAAGTTGAACAACGAAGTTGATATGATGGCGAACAAAGGCAGCTCTCTTGTGAAAGGACTCCTAATTGTAAACAATGAAAGTTATTATCAAATCCACTGAAAATGCTGCCCTTCAAAAGCAGATGCAGCTAGAAATCTGCCTTGTAATAAGGGTCGCCTCGGCAAAGACCCACTTTTCTTTCAGTTAATAAATCCTACAACCGTTTCAGTTAAAAAAAAAAAAAAAAAAGTGGTTGATATATGTCGATCGATCGACATCATTTTCCACCTTTCTAAATTAAAGTGGACATGTCATGAGGGACCATTAATTATTAATGTAATATATAATAATAATGTATTAATGTAATACATTAATGTATATAACCCAAATGGGGTGCCACCTGGAGAGAGAATGAGGACAGCTGGAATCAGGCAGCCGGAGGATTTATTAGCCCCTGCCTTCATCCCCTACACATTAATTCCTCCATGGCTTACACCATGAGAGGAGTTATGGTAGTGCGCCTGGCTAGGCATTTGGGTGAGCGAACCAGCCAGGCAGGGCGTACCAGGAGGACACAGTGGCCTTCTCAGGCTTCAAAGGCAGACATGGTTGTCACTTCAAGTTTCAATGGTGAAAAGAGGTGCACTCAAGCTTCTTATCTGGAGCCTCATTCCATTCCATTCCATTCCTGGTGCACTCTCCCTGCTAAACTCCTCGGCTTTCATGAAAATCTCGAGCTTTTTTTCTCTGCAACCTCTCTCCACGCACCAGAGGCATCCTCCCCAAATTCCTCCACTCCATTTTTCCTCTCAGCATCTCTGTTTCCCTCCTTCACTCCCTGCATCTCTCCCCAGACTTCATTTCCCCTTTCCTCCACCCTCATTTCCCCCCGAGCATGCCCCAGGAGTGCGGAAAGTCCAAGAGGGGTGCCCGCAACAACAACTCCCTCTCTCATGGTAACATGTTTACCCATTTTCAAAGAGCGCTCATCGCTCACTTCGCCAGTCCATGACACTCTTCCCAGATGACGCAATCAGCTCCCCTCCAGTTCCATGGAGCCTATCCGGTAAAATTGGAGGTGACCTCCTCCATTGCTCACTACCCCTCGTCTCCTCCTCCGCTTCACAAACCAAGCGAGGTAAAAGAGGAGGTGCCACCCTTGGGTGCACGCCCCACTCTAGATACCAACCTCTTGGCCCCTCCCATCATCAAGGCAGGCAACCCCGACTATGGAGATGGAAGCTGCAAGGTAGAGGAGGAGATTCCTCCAAGCTAGCAGTTGGAGAACCAAGCAGGAAAAGCTAAATATATCACCATAGGGGTTGACAGCGCAACTAACAAGGAGGAGGAAGAACAACCACAACATTTCGCCAACCGTCTCATGGAGGAGCACCTTCATCTCCTCTTTGATATCAAGCAGAAGCAGGATGACCAAGTGCACTCACAGAGTGTCCTCAGCCAACAGATGGATATTCTGCTCGATGTGCTCTCGGATGCTCCTGGGCACGCCAAATGCCCGACTTGCAGTCAACGGTTCACCTCGATCTACAACATACATGGAAAACTAGGCCCAACTATGGATTGAAGTTTCCAGGTTTCAGTTTTTTGTCTACTTTAGTTGCAGATTCGTTGGTCTAGCGCACCACGCTGAACTAGCAGTTTTTTCTTATTATGTTTATGTAGTTTCAGTCATGTCAGCTCTATCTATAGCTAGCATAAGAAGTAGGTTGCAGAACTTGGTTTACATAATTTTGTTTTTGCAGACAAACTACAATTTTGGTGTAAACTGTAATTTTGGTGTAAACACTCAGAAGGATGTGTCAATATCTGAACACCAAGTAGCCACCTGTCCTAGTTTCCCTCTTGTGGTGGTACAGGTGGCTAACACTTGTCTCTGTATAGCTTACGATTGTCATTAATACAAGGTTCTAATTTATTTACAAAAAAAAAAATACATTAATGTATATAAATTAAAGTATTAATACATTAATGTATTATGTAAGATATTAAATTAATAATACAATAGTTAATGTATTAATGCATTAAAGTATACATTGACTAATTAATTGATACATTAACAAGGGTTGCATGGCAACGCAGCCCCTGCCGATTTAGTTGGGAAATACATGTTGAACAATGAAACTTAATATAAGTAAATACAAGTAATGAATATTTTTTGTCGAAAGATAATAATCTTAGGAATTAATCGATACAATTTAATTAAATGATCACATGAGTATCTGTTATCATTTGTACAATAAAACTTATAAAAAATGATCCAATAGCATTATAGATATATAAAATTTCTTATTTCTAATATATAAACAGTCTAAAACAATGACAGGTATAA